>JAXIVJ010009145.1:0-32500 GCA_036785665.1 Chirona hameri
TAAGTGCTAACGCAGGTTTGAAATATGAAACGGTACGGGAGCACACGTGGTAGTAACACATAGTCCTTTTAGTCCTTTTAGTCCCCCATAAAAATTGCCTGGCCTCCATGCATGCCAACATAAAAAATTAAGTTTTTGTGTTAATTGAACATGATCTCCTTTCTCGAATCCACCAAAAGGGAGTACGTCCTGAGCGGTGCATGCTTCAGCGTATACAAAAACGAGTGCTTAGATAAATCAAGCCATTTTTGATCAAGAATGATTTGTGTTCATTTCGACGTCTGTGGATGCCAAGCGTTGTGGTACCACCCCTATCAGAACGCACCACAACATATACAAATTGATTTGATGGTCCTATTCAATGGTGAAAACCCGATCTCAATAGGAGCAGTGGCTGCAAAGTTATTAGCTTCCGAAAAGCGTCTGTATGGCCGGGTCGGGTCGGGTCAAATGCACATTTGTCTAGTAAGTTGAGAAACCTCACGTGCGTTTCGCGTCCTCTCGGTAATTCAAACCTAGTATAAAGAGAGCTAAACCGGTCGTACCAATCTATGATGTTTGTAGGCATTATTTTGTTCTGTAAAAAAAAAAATGCAGTCAATGTCCATTTTATATCAAATCTGTGAATCAAATTTAGTAATTATTAATTAAATATAGGCAGAAGAATTGTTCGCGCCGCTTCCGAGGGCGAAAAAATCCACAACCGATCACGCTGATTACTTGCCGTTAGTAACGACGCCCGTTAGTGACATTTCAATAACGGAGTATTTCTCTTCTGATACCAATTTGCTAAGGCTTCTCGGTTTACTTCTGGTATTTGAGAGGATTTTCTCTGGTTATAATGGAGTTGTGAGGGCATCCTTGCCAGGCGCCCCTCGGCTCAGTTCTTCGTCTGTACCATTTTCTCTGCTGCTGACCGGAGTTTTCGTGGCCCGAACACGAAGAAGTTGAGCTATTTCTTCGTGTTATCCTGCTAGATCCTGCTGCGGGACGCAGCTCTGCGTCCGAAGCAGGATCTAACGACCATAGTACGGAAACGCGGAACTCTCGCCAGTATCGCCGCAGCAATGATTCCGTGCTGAAACTGAAGGAGTGCATTGCATTTACCATGCTCGTTTCTTGAGAGAGAAACATTACCAATCTATATTACTATTTGATAAGTGTCTGTCTGTCTGTCTATCTGTCTGTCTGTCTGTCTGTCTGTCTGTCTGTCTGTCTGTCTGTCTGTCTGTCTATCTGTCTGTCTATCTGTCTGTCTATCTGTCTGTCTATCTGTCTGTCTATCTGTCTGTCTATCTGTCTGTCTATCTGTCTGTCTATCTGTCTGTCTATCTGTCTGTATATCTGTCTGTCTATCTGTCTGCCTAGCTGTCTGTCTATCTGTCTGTCTATCTGTCTGTCTATCTGTCTGTATATCTGTCTGTCTATATGTCTGTCTATCTGTCTGTCTATATGTCTGTCTATCTGTCTGTCTATATGTCTGTCTATCTGTCTGTATATCTGTCTGTATATCTGTCTGTCTATATGTCTGTCTATCTGTCTGTCTATATGTCTGTCTATCTGTCTGTCTATCTGCCTGTCTATCTGTCTGTCTATCTGTCTGTCTATCTGTCTGTCTATCTGTCTGTCTATCTGTCTGTCTATCTGTCTGTCTATCTGTCTGTCCTATCTGTCTGTCTATCTGTCTGTCTATCTGTCTGTCTATCTGTCTGTCTATCTGTCTGTCTATCTGTCTGTCTATCTGTCTGTCTATCTGTGTCTATATGTCTGTCTATCTGTCTGTCTATCTGTCTGTCTATATGTCTGTCTATCTGTCTGTCTATCTGTATGTCTATATGTCTGTCTATCTGTCTGTCTATCTGTCTGTCTATCTGTCTGTCTATATGTCTGTCTATATGTCTGTCTATCTGTCTGTCTATATGTCTGTCTATCTGTCTGTCTATCTGTATGTATATCTGTCTGTATATCTGTCTGTCCATCTGTCTGTCTATCTGTCTGTCTATTTGTCTGTCTATCTGTCTGTCTATCTGTCTGTCTATCTGTATGTCTATATGTATGTCTGTCTGTCTGTCTATCTGTCTGTATATCTGTCTGTATATCTGTCTGTCTATCTGTCTGTCTATCTGCCTGTCTATCTGTCTGTCTATCTGTATGTCTATCTGTCTGTCTATCTGTCTGTCTATATGTCTGTCTATCTGTCTGTCTATCTGTCTGTCTATCTATCTGTCTATCTGTCTGTCTATCTGTCTGTCTATCTGTCTGTCTATCTGTCTGTCTATCTGTCTGTCTATCTGTCTGTATGTCTGTCTATCTGTCTGTCTATCTGTCTGTCTATCTGTCTGTCTATCTGTCTGTCTATCTGTCTGTCTATCTGTCTGTCTATCTGTCTGTCTATCTGTCTGTCTATCTGTCTGTCTATCTGTCTGTCTATCTGTCTGTCTATCTGTCTGTCTATCTGTCTGTCTATCTGTCTGTCTATCTGTCTGTCTATCTGTCTGTCTATCTGTCTGTCTATCTGTCTGTCTATCTGTATGTCTATCTGTCTGTCTATCTGTCTGTCTATATGTCTGTCTATCTGTCTATCTATCTGTCTGTCTGTCTATCTGTCTGTCTATCTGTCTGTCTATCTGTCTGTCTATCTGTCTGTCTATCTGTCTGTCTATCTGTCTGTCTATCTGTCTGTCTATCTGTGTCTGTCTGTCTGTGTCTGTCTATCTGTCTGTCTATATGTCTGTCTATCTGTATGTCTGTCTGTCTGTCTATATGTCTGTCTATATGTCTGTCTATCTGTCTGTCTATCTGTCTGTCTATCTGTATGTCTATATGTCTGTCTATCTGTCTGTCTATCTGTCTGTCTATCTGTATGTCTATCTGTCTGTCTATCTGTCTGTCTATCTGTCTGTCTATCTGTCTGTCTATCTGTCTGTCTATCTGTCTGTCTATCTGTCTGTCTATCTGTCTGTCTATCTGTCTGTCTATCTGTCTGTCTATCTGTCTGTCTATCTGTCTGTATATCTGTCTGTCCATCTGTCTGTCTATCTGTCTGTCTATCTGTCTGTCTATATGTTTGTCTATCTGTCTGTCTATCTGTCTGTATATATGTCTGTCTATATGTCTGTCTATATGTCTGTATATCTGCCTGTCTATATGTCTGTCTATTTGTCTGTATGTCTGTCTGTCTATCTGTCTGTATATATGTCTGTCTATCTGTATGTCTATCTGTCTGTCTATCTGTCTGTCTATCTGTCTGTCTATCTGTCTGTCTATCTGTCTGTCTATCTGTCTGTTTATCTGTATGTCTATCTGTCTGTCTATATGTCTGTATATCTGCCTGTCTATATGTCTGTCTATTTGTCTGTATGTCTGTCTGTCTATCTGTCTGTCTATATGTCTGTCTATCTGTCTGTCTATCTGTCTGTCTATCTGTCTGTCTATATGTCTGTCTATCTGTCTGTCTATCTGTCTGTCTATCTGTCTGTCTATCTGCCTGTCTATCTGTCTGTCTATCTGTCTGTCTATCTGTCTGTCTATCTGTCTGTCTATCTGTCTGTCTATCTGTCTGTCTATCTGTCTGTCTATCTGTATGTCTATCTGTCTGTCTATCTGTCTGTCTATCTGTCTGTCTATCTGTCTGTCTATCTGTCTGTCTATCTGTGTGTCTATCTGTCTGTCTATCTGTCTGCATATCTGTATGTATATATGTCTGTATATATGTCTGTCTATATGTCTGTCGATCTGTCTGTTTATCTGTCTGTCTATCTGTCTGTCTATCTGTCTGTCTATGTGTCTGTCTATGTGTCTGTCTATGTGTCTGTCTATCTGTCTGTCTATCTGTCTGTCTATCTGTCTGTCTATCTTTCTGTCTATCTGTTTGTATATATGTATGTCTATATGTCTGTCTATCTGTATGTCTATCTGTCTGTCTATCTGTCTGTCTATCTGTCTGTCTATCTGTCTGTCTATCTGTATATCTGTCTGTCTATCTGTCTGTCTATCTGTCTGTATATCTGTCTGTCTATCTCTCTGTCTATCTGTCTGTCTATCTGTCTGTCTATCTGTCTGTCTATCTGTATGTCTATCTGTCTGTCTATCTGTCTGTCTATCCGGCACCGCTCAGTTTATTCAGTTTAAAAGTCCCAGTTAATTCACGTGCTGAATTGGTGCGGATACCTCCATCCCGGAGATGCCAGCTAGCTATGTATAGAACATATGTGGGAGATGGGATAAGTCACCGACGCACCGGAGTTTTTTTTTCACCGGAGTTAGTGGGGCGGTGATCCCTTGACGGGTAATAGGTAATTATGTCCTATGCAGTTCCAGTTCCAGTCCAGTTAATTAACGTGCTGAATTGGTGCGGATACCTCCATCCCGGAAATGCCAGCTAATCGTCCAGCGGAGCGGACGGGTTAGCACTAGTGTATCCTATCCTTTGTAAGTGGTATGGTCAAACTTGAACTGTGGTGGTAAGGAAATTTTTATTTTCCGGATGGCCGGAGGCCCTGTTGTACCGGAGGCATTGTTGAACTGGGCGGAATGGAAGGTGAAACGGGTGAAACCACGTGGAGGCAAAACTAGTGCCAAGGTCGGGGCAAGTCAGGCCTCATGGCCAACGCCGCCAACAAGCGCTCAAATGAATTTATTTGTAAACAGAGCGTGATTATTGTCTTTCCATGCGCATCCAAATGCTTCCAAATGCAGGCAAAATTGACTACCGATGTCAGAATGTGTTTTTTTTTTGTTGCTTTTCGGTCACCGATAGAGGACAGGAGATTACGGATGGCGTAATTTCATAGTTTACAACTGGGTGGGAAAACTATCGCCACTGGGTGGGCATTTCCCCACCCACTTCCTTACTTACGGGAGGCCCTGCTCACCAGTCACCAGCAACAGGCAATTTTAAATATTGAATTCATAAATAGTTAATGACGATGCTCCTAGTCTGTCCCGATATGATCTCTATAAAGGCATTCGAGAGTCGATTTCTGTCTTATTAATTATTCAATATACCGAATCGTGTGTTGCTTTTGTAGCATAGCTAGCATAGTTCATCATTTTTCCATTACTTCATACCTCACAAGGCCATTATCATGAATAATAGTTTGACTTTAAATGTGCAAAGCGGGTAAAATAACAGGACTCCAAGGGGATTACTTCCAAAGAAAGGTCACTAAGGGAACTATGTTAAAAGTACTCCGTTGGGTAAGCCTATGTAGAGGATCGAAGCTAGGGGCTCCGCCACAAGGGGGGACGGAGGGAAAGTCCCCCCCCCCCCCCCCCCCCAACATTTTTGGATTTTAACATTACGCCTAGAGACGCGAAATTATGGACGTTGCATGGAAAGAATCGACTTCAGAATGCCTCCGCCCCCTCCCCCCCCCCCCCCCCCCCCCAACTTTCGGAAGGTGGCGGCGCCCTTGATGGAAGCTACATAATGCGTATGTACCATCCTGGACACGGGCTCAGAGACGACTTGCTTTCGGTTGTTACATTTGTTCCTGTGTAAGCCTGGTTTTCTCGCAGATCCGGTACTGTATCTCGGTATACGGTAACGGCAAGAAGGGGAACTTCTGTCGGCTTCAAAAAGTCATAAACTATGCTGCAAGAGTACTTTTTGGCCGACGGAAGTACGACCATGTGTCGGATCTGCTGGGGAGGCTGGGGTGGCTCGGCGTGGAGGGCATGGCCACTTACCACACACTGTGCCTCACGCACAAGGTGCGTTGCTGCGGCGAGCCTGAACAGCTGGCTGCGAGTCTGTCCACCGTAGCAGAGGCCCGCGCTACCGAGCGGGCCACGCGACAGGACCACATGTTGTTTGTTCCCCGGTCACGCACGGAGATGGGACGGCGGCGTTTTGCCTGCCGGGGACCAGCGCTGTATAACGCCCTGCCACGCGACCTTTTAGGACTGCCCGTGCCGCTGTTTCGTCGCCAAGTGCGGCGACATCTCGCTGCCGCTCCGCGGGCACCGGACTGACCGACGCAGCGATTCTCACCGTCATGCCGACTGGTTTTAGTGATTGTGTGTGTGTGTGGGTGTGTGTGTGTGTGTGTGTGTGTGTGTGTGTGTGTGTGTGTGTGTGTGTATGTGTTGGCGTGTGTCAGTGTTTTGTATTCTTGTTTTTACTTGTGTGATTTTATTGTATGCTTTTTCTGACCATGTTCCCTGTGTTTTTAACTCATGACGAGAGGTTGTAATAGCCACAGGCACATGTGGACGACCTTAATAAAAGTCTGTCTGTCTGTGGCGGAATCTTAGGTAGCTCGGCAAAATCACACGATGAAATGATAATCTTATCCAGACATACGTGCGGATCCTAAAAACGGATCCCGAGGCCCGATCCGTGGGATCTGGATCCGGGAAAATTGTAACTAAATTCCTATGTTTGAAATACGCTGCATCCTGTATCATTAGGTCCAGATAGGTCCTGTATCATTAGGTCCAGAGGTCCATCATTAGGGATCATTAGGTCCATAGGGATCCCAGAGTATTGTTTACGGCTCCACTGGAGCTTCGTATTCGGTTGCCAAGTTTTGTAGACTCGAAAAAGAAGGTGGTGAAGAAAGGTCGTCCAGTTCGAAATGGAATGCCGTTTGAAATTATACGATTGATCTCATCCAATAGACAATATACAAATTGTCTATTGAACAATTGTCCAATAGGGTATGTACAAATAGCAATGGTCAGTAACTCGCGTTATAAAAAAAATCCTGGTAACTGGTGTGCTAAGCCAATCCATGTTTCTGATATCGGGAGCGTATGTGATCGGGATTCGGGATGCTCACAAGTCACATGGGGAAAAGACGCATTCCGCGCGTCCGGTCAAGTTGTACATATATGGGATAACTAGAGACTCGGCTGTGCCGCATAACAGTATTGTAGTGCGGAACAGTCTACATTCAGGTGAATTGCAGTTTGCCAAATTTGGTAAGCTGTCTGGAAGGTAGACTGCTCTGCATGGCAGTGATGTGCTGCGGTGCAGCCTAAGATGACACCGCTTGACGTATCAAGACACACACACAGCAGTTTGGTTCGGGCCGGAAGGGTGACATCTCACTTCCGGTGCTTGAAAGTTGAAGCAGATGGGCCGAGTTATGTATTTCCGGCGTTATTGGGACCCCTTGGTTTTATCAAAAGCCAAAAGTGAGTTAGGTGTATTAGGTCATGAGTGGAGCTTTTCCAAGAAAGTTGGTGGAACAAAATGTAATTTTGCTTGGTTGTTTTGTTTGGTTGAGGTGAAAATGGTCATTTTGATGCCGGGTGACCTCCAAATCTGACAAGAGTTGGTGGGGCAAAAGACAAAGTTGGTGGGGCAGTGGCCCCTTCATTTGAATAGGAAACTCCACCCGTGCATTAGGTATATCAGTAATGGATGGAAATAAAATTATTGATCCTTGTATAAAATGAAAG
This sequence comes from Chirona hameri, assembly GCA_036785665.1. Lineage (NCBI taxonomy): Eukaryota > Metazoa > Arthropoda > Thecostraca > Balanomorpha > Balanidae > Chirona > Chirona hameri. Next base: position 7,411 of record JAXIVJ010009145.1, read on the forward strand.
AAGTTTCTATGACACGGGATTTCCGAAAGTTCGATGTTTCAGTCGCGCAATCTGTGGTATTACGATTAGAGCCCTTTGCAAGGCACAATTCCAGCCTCCATTATGTGTCGTCCCATTTAGGTATCCAGCCCATGCCATTTCTGTCGCCCTTTTTTTCCAGAGGGCTCCCACCGTTTCCACTCGTTTGGCGCATTTCACCCAATACCGCTTGTATGATGTTAAGTTAACACTGGGTTACCACAGCAAGTTGTCGGACCAGGTTCCATATCCCATCCCGCCCAATTTGTTAAAAAAGCCAGTATTTTCTTTTAGTTCCTATCCACTTCCATTCCCAAACGAGATTCCTATCTCTTGAAGCCCACCAGCTATGCAACACAAGCAGAGCTGTGCTGACCGCGCTGAACTGGTCTGGCCGTCTCGGTGCGCTGCATATTATTATTATTATTATTATTATTATTATTATTCAGTTGCATTTTTACTGCTTTGTGCCTAGTCATTGATTACTTAAGAACGAAATGGTGATCGTGCACGGTCTTAGAACACACATATCGGTGTGCATACACAAGCCGTCATACAAGTCCGTATTCCTAAAAGAAAGACGTAAATGCGGTTGCATTTGTGCGAAATATTGTGTCGGTGAATAATGTGACATTCCAGTTCTGCCGTGACGACCGGCGAGTCCGGTGCGTTAATTTGTGAGTTGTGACATAACTATGCATTGCAATGCTAAATGGAACGCGCCTCTTACGAATGACGCCGTGGTCGACGCAGCCGAGCAATGACGCCGTGGCCCGTGGTCGACGCGGCCGAGCAATGCGCCGTGGTCGACATGTGTATGAAGTCATCCATCAGCTCACATTCCCCGGTACACGGATGGATAACGGGTACCATCAAGCTACCTCCCCCGGTACAGCGTCAGGTGACGGGTACCTGACATGCTGCCCCCCCCCCCCCCCCTCCGTGAGTCGCCGGGGCTCACGGAGCTCCGTTGACGGGCCGCGGTCACGAACCGGGCCGCCGCCGTTACCAGCTCGTATGACGCTGACGCAGAGTGGCGGCGTGGGAGGGACGGCCATGACGGCTGTTATGGCGGGTCATGTTATGGCGGGTCATGCTCGTGACTGCAGGAACTGGCGGTAACGGGTAACCCGTACGGCGCGCTGTTTGCTGCCGGTATACGCGTCGAACGCCCTCAGCAGGGAGAAATGGACCGAGGCCTCAGGCCAGTGACCCGATTTAACCGCGGGAATTAATGTTTGACATGCCTGAAGTTGAGCCCATTCGATCATTAGTCACTGGGAGGCAGGTTCATTTTGTACTTATCTTTCCTTAATTTTCGCAAGTTTAAAGTCTTAATATTGGTTGAGTTAACAACGTTGAGAACTAGAGGAATAAATATGCATTCAATTACTAGAAGCTACGCCCACACCTGCTAACTCCATGCAAGTGACGGAATCCCTTGGCACGAAATGAGTTTGCGAAAGCAAAATCCCGACAGCAGCGGCACAAACTGTTCAATGATAGAGTCTTTCCATCTGATCCGGCTTTTGGGAATAATGTTGAAATTATCCTATGGGGAACATTCTGCTTCCGCCACCTCCTCTTTCTCCGCCACTGATTCCCAATGTGCCCAAATGTGGCTTCGAATAATTACCTGCATTTCTGTAAGCTGGTGAGACGACCGTACCTGCGCCAGCGCAGGTGTGCTGATGAGATTGTGATGCTGAAGCTGAAGTAATGCCAACACAGCCTATGTATACCGCCAGCCAGCAATGCCCTCGGATCAGCTGCAAATGTCTGCACCCTGAATTACCATTACATACCTCTGCTAGTCATATTACAATGTCCGGGTGAGCAATGCTGGTGGAACGGGTTAACAGTTCAGGAAGCAGGTGTTCGTGCGCAAACACTGATTAGACATTATATATAACCCTAAAGAGAGCTGCAACTTTTGAAACAATACAATATCGGCGGGCCACCGATAGTGGGTGTTTGGATTTGCCGTTATCTGTGAGCTTCCGTGCGTTAGGAGGCCGATTTGATGGGGCTACATCGGGACGATCAACTCGCCTGAGCGCGTGTCTTCCGTGTGTTAGGAGGTCGATTTGATGGGGAACATCGGGACGATCAACTCGCCTGAGTGCGTGTCTTCCGTGTGTTAGGAGGCCGATTTGATGGGGCAACATCGGGACGATCAACTCGCCTGAGCGCGTGTCTTTCGTGTGTTAGAAGGCCGATTTGATGGGGCAACATCGGGACGATCAACTCGCCTGAGCGCGTGTCTTCCGTGTGTTAGGAGGCCGATTTGCTGGGGCAACATCGGGACGATCAACTCGCCTGAGCGCGTGTCTTCCGTGTGTTAGGAGACCGATTTGATGGGGCAACATCGGGACGATCAACTCGCCTGAGCGCGTGTCTTCAGTGTGTTAGGAGGCCGATTTGATGGGGCAACATCGAGACGATCAACTCGCCTGAGCGCGATGCCTCACTTCTGCGCTGTGTTCTGTTTTTAGACAGGGAACAGTCTGGTTACCGAACAACTGCAGAAAGTAGACAGCGGACTGAGTCTGGTTACTGAACAACTGCAGACTGTAGACAGCGGACTGAGTCTGGTTACCGAACCATTGAAGACTAGACAGCGGACTGAGTCTGGATACCGAACAACTGCAGAAAGTAGACAGCGGACTGAGTCTGGTTACCGAACCATTGAAGACTGTAGACAGCGGACTGAGTCTGGTTACTGAACAACTGCAGACTGTAGACAGCGGACTGAGTCTGGTTACTGAACAACTGCAGACTGTAGACAGCGGACTAAGTCTGGTTACCGAACAACTGCAGACTGTAGACAGCGGACTGAGTCTGGTTACGGAACCACTGCAGACTGTAGACAGCGGACTGAGTCTGGTTACCGAACCATTGCAGACTGTATACAGCGGACTGAGTCTGGTTACCGAACAACTGCAGACTGTAGACAGCGGACTGAGTCTGGTTACCGAACCATTGAAGACTAGACAGCGGACTGAGTCTGGATACCGAACAACTGCAGACTGTAGACAGCGGACTGAGTCTGGTTATCGAACAACTCCAGACTGTAGACAGCGGACTGAGTCTGTTTAACGAGCCATTGAAGACTAGACAGCGGACTGAGTCTGGTTACCGAACAACTGCAGACTGTAGACAGCGGACTGAGTCTGGTTACCGAACCATTGCAGACTGTAGACAGCGGACTGAGTCTGGTTACCGAACAACTGCAGACTGTAGACAGCGGACTGAGTCTGGTTACTGAACCATTGTAGACTGTAGACAGCGGACTGAGTCTGGTTACCGAACCATTGCAGACTGTTGACAGGAAACAGTCTGGTGACCGAACCACTGCAGACTGTAGACAGCGGACTGAGTCTGGTTACCGAACAACTGCAGACTGTAGACAGCGGACTGAGTCTGGTTACCGAACAACTGCAGACTGTAGACAGCGGACTGAGTCGGATTACTGCACAACTGCAGACTGTAGACAGCGGACTGAGTCTGGTTACCGAACAACTGCAGACTGTAGACAGCGGACTGAGTCTGGTTACTGAACAACTGCAGACTGTAGACAGCGGACTGAGTCTGGTTACCGAACAACTGCAGACTGTAGACAGCGGACTGAGTCTCGTTACTGAACCATTGCAGACTGTAGACAGCGGACTGAGTCTGGTTACCGAACAACTGCAGACTGTAGACAGCGGACTGAGTCTGGTTACTGAACAACTGCAGACTGTAGACAGGAAACAGTCTGGTTACTGAACAACTGCAGACTGTAGACAGCGGACTGAGTCTGGTCACCGAACCACTGCAGACTGTAGACAGCGGACGGAGTCTGGTTACCGAACAACTGCGGACTGTAGACAGCGGACTGAGTCTGGTTACTGAACCATTGCAGACTGTAGACAGCGGACTGAGTCTGGTTACCGAACAACTGCAGACTGTAGACAGCGGACTGAGTCTGGTTACCGAACAACTGCAGACTGTAGACAGCGGACTGAGTCTGGTTACCGAACAACTGCAGACTGTAGACAGGAAACAGTCTGGTTACTGAACAACTGCAGACTGTAGACAGTGGACTGAGTCTGGTCAACGAACCACTGCAGACTGTAGACAGCGGACTGAGTCTGGTTACCGAACCATTGCAGACTGTAGACAGCGGACTGAGTCTGGTTACCGAACAACTGCGGACTGTAGACAGCGGACTGAGTCTGGTTACCGAACAACTGCAGACTGTAGACAGCGGACTGAGTCTGGTTACCGAACCATTGAAGACTAGACAGCGGACTGAGTCTGGTTACCGAACAGCTGCAGACTGTAGACAGCGGACTGAGTCTGGTTACTGAACCATTGCAGACTGTAGACAGCGGACTGAGTCTGGTTACCGAACCATTGCAGACTGTAGACAGGAAACAGTCTGGTGACCGAACCATTACAGACTGTAGACAGCGGACTGAGTCTGGTTACCGAACAACTGCATACTATAGACAGCGGACTGAGTCTGGTTACCGAACAACTGCAGACTGTAGACAGCGGACTGAGTCTGGTTACCGATCAACTGCAGACTGTAGGCAGCGGACTGAGTCTGGTTACCGAACAACTGCAGACTGTAGACAGCGGACTGAGTCTGGTTACCGAACAACTGCGGACTGTAGACAGAGGACTGAGTCTGGTTACCGAACAACTGCAGACTATAGACAGCGGACTGAGTCTGGTTACCGAACCATTGCAGACTGTAGACAGCTGACTGAGTCTGGTTACCGAACAACTGCAGGCTGTAGTCAGCGGACTGATTATGGTTACCGAACAACTGCAGACTGTAGACAGCGGACTGAGTCTGGTTACCGAACAACTGCAGACTGTATACAGCGGACTGAGTCTGGTTACCGAACAACTGCATACTGTAGACAGCGGACTGAGTCTGGTTACCGACCCATTGCAGACTGTAGACAGCGGACTGATTCTGGTTACCGAACCATTGCAGACTGTAGACAGCGGACTGAGTCTGGTTACCGAACTATTTCAGACTGTAGACAGGAAACAGTCTGGTGACCGAACCATTACAGACTGTAGACAGCGGACTGAGTCTGGTTACCGAACCATTGCAGACTGTTGACAGGAAACAGTCTGGTGACCGAACCACTGCAGACTGTAGACAGCGGACTGAGTCTGGTTACCGAACAACTGCAGACTGCAGACAGCGGACTGAGTCTGGTTACCGAACAACTGCAGACTGTAGACAGCGGACTGAGTCGGATTACTGCACAACTGCAGACTGTAGACAGCGGACTGAGTCTGGTTACCGAACAACTGCAGACTGTAGACAGCGGACTGAGTCTGGTTACCGAACAACTGCAGACTGTAGACAGCGGACTGAGTCTGGTTACCGAACAACTGCAGACTGTAGACAGCGGACTGAGTCTGGTTACTGAACAACTGCAGACTGTAGACAGCGGACTGAGTCTGGTTACTGAACCATTGCAGACTGTAGACAGCGGACTGAGTCTGGTTACCGAACAACTGCAGACTGTAGACAGCGGACTGAGTCTGGTTACCGAACCATTGAAGACTAGACAGCGGACTGAGTCTGGTTACCGAACAACTGCAGACTGTAGACAGCGGACTGAGTCTCGTTACTGAACCATTGCAGACTGTAGACAGCGGACTGAGTCTGGTTACCGAACCATTACAGACTGTAGACAGGAAACAGTCTGGTGACCGAACCATTACAGACTGTAGACAGCTGACTGAGTCTGGTTACCGAACAACTGCAGACTGTAGTCAGCGGACTGATTATGGTTACCGAACAACTGCAGACTGTAGACAGCGGACTGAGTCTGGTTACCGAACAACTGCAGACTGTAGACAGCGGACTGAGTCTGGTTACCGAACCATTGAAGACTAGACAGCGGACTGAGTCTGGTTACCGAACAACTGCAGACTGTAGACAGCGGACTGAGTCTGGTTACCGAACCATTGCAGACTGTAGACAGCGGACTGAGTCTGGTTACCGAACAACTGCAGACTGTAGACAGCGGACTGAGTCTGGTTACCGAACAACTGCAGACTGTATACAGCGGACTGAGTCTGGTTACTGAACCATTGCAGACTGTAGACAGCTGACTGAGTCTGGTTACCGAACAACTGCAGACTGTAGACAGGAAACAGTCTGGTTACCGAACCACTGCAGACTGTAGACAGCGGACTGAGTCTGGTTACCGAACAACTGCAGACTGTAGACAGCGGACTGAGTCTGGTTACCGAACAACTGCAGACTGTAGACAGCGGACTGAGTCGGATTACTGCACAACTGCAGACTGTAGACAGCGGACTGAGTCTGGTTACCGAACAACTGCAGACTGTAGACAGCGGACTGAGTCTCGTTACTGAACCATTGCAGACTGTAGACAGCGGACTGAGTCTGGTTACCGAACCATTGCAGACTGTAGACAGGAAACAGTCTGGTGACCGAACCATTACAGACTGTAGACAGCTGACTGAGTCTGGTTACCGAACAACTGCAGACTGTAGTCAGCGGACTGATTATGGTTACCGAACAACTGCAGACTGTAGACAGCGGACTGAGTCTGGTTACCGAACAACTGCAGACTGTAGACAGCGGACTGAGTCTGGTTACCGAACCATTGAAGACTAGACAGCGGACTGAGTCTGGTTACCGAACAACTGCAGACTGTAGACAGCGGACTGAGTCTGGTTACCGAACAACTGCGGACTGTAGACAGAGGACTGAGTCTGGTTACCGAACAACTGCAGACTGTAGACAGCGGACTGAGTCTGGTTACCGAACCATTGCAGACTGTAGACAGCTGACTGAGTCTGGTTACCGAACAACTGCAGACTGTAGTCAGCGGACTGATTATGGTTACCGAACAACTGCAGACTGTAGACAGCGGACTGAGTCTGGTTACCGAACAACTGCAGACTGTATACAGCGGACTGAGTCTGGTTACCGAACAACTGCATACTGTAGACAGCGGACTGAGTCTGGTTACCGAACCATTGCAGACTGTAGACAGCGGACTGAGTCTGGTTACCGAACAACTGCAGACTGTAGTCAGCGGACTGAGTCTGGTTACCGAACAACTGCATACTGTAGACAGCGGACTGAGTCTGGTTACCGAACCATTGCAGACTGTAGACAGCTGACTGAGTCTGGTTACCGAACAACTGCATACTGTAGACAGCGGACTGAGTCTGGTTACCGAACCATTGCAGACTGTAGACAGCTGACTGAGTCTGGTTACCGAACAACTGCATACTGTAGACAGCGGACTGAGTCTGGTTACTGAACAACTGCAGACTGTAGACAGCGGACTGAGCCTGGTTACCGAACCATTGCAGACTGTAGACAGCTGACTGAGTCTGGTTACCGAACAACTGCAGACTGTAGACAGCGGACTGAGTCGGATTACTGCACAACTGCAGACTGTAGACAGCGGACTGAGTCTGGTTACCGAACAACTGCAGACTGTAGACAGCGGACTGAGTCTGGTTACTGAACAACTGCAGACTGTAGACAGCGGACTGAGTCTGGTTACCGAACCATTGCAGACTGTTGACAGGAAACAGTCTGGTGACCGAACCACTGCAGACTGTAGACAGCGGACTGAGTCTGGTTACCGAACAACTGCAGACTGTAGACAGCGGACTGAGTCTGGCTACCGAACAACTGCAGACTGTAGACAGCGGACTGAGTCGGATTACTGCACAACTGCAGACTGTAGACAGCGGACTGAGTCTGGTTACCGAACAACTGCAGACTGTAGACAGCGGACTGAGTCTGGTTACTGAACAACTGCAGACTGTAGACAGCGGACTGAGTCTGGTTACCGAACAACTGCAGACTGTAGACAGCGGACTGAGTCTGGTTACCGAACAACTGCAGACTGTAGACAGCGGACTGAGTCTGGCTACCGAACAACTGCAGACTGTAGACAGGAAACAGTCTGGTTACTGAACAACTGCAGACTGTAGACAGCGGACTGAGTCTGGTCACCGAACCACTGCAGACTGTAGACAGCGGACTGAGTCTGGTTACCGAACAACTGCAGACTGTAGACAGCGGACTGAGTCTGGTTACCGAACAACTTCAGACTGTAGACAGCGGACTGAGTCTGGTTACCGAACAACTGCGGACTGTAGACAGCGGACTGAGTCTGGTTACTGAACCATTGCAGACTGTAGACAGCGGACTGAGTCTGGTTACCGAACAACTTCAGACTGTAGACAGCGGACTGAGTCTGGTTACCGATCAACTGCAGACTGTAGACAGAGGACTGAGTCTGGTTACCGAACAACTGCGGACTGTAGACAGCGGACTGAGTCGGATTACTGCACAACTGCAGACTGTAGACAGCGGACTGAGTCTGGTTACCGAACAACTGCAGACTGTAGACAGCGGACTGAGTCTGGTTACCGAACAACTGCAGACTGTAGACAGCGGACTGAGTCTGGTTACCGAACAACTGCAGACTGTATACAGCGGACTGAGTCTGGTTACCGAACAACTGCAGACTGTAGACAGCGGACTGAGTCTGGTTACCGAACAACTGCAGACTGTAGACAGGAAACAGTCTGGTTACTGAACAACTGCAGACTGTAGACAGCGGACTGAGTCTGGTCACCGAACCACTGCAGACTGTAGACAGCGGACTGAGTCTGGTTACCGAACCATTGCAGACTGTAGACAGCGGACTGAGTCTGGTTACCGAACAACTTCAGACTGTAGACAGCGGACTGAGTCTGGTTACCGAACAACTTCAGACTGTAGACAGCGGACTGAGTCTGGTTACTGAACAACTGCAGACTGTAGACAGCGGACTGAGTCTGGTTACCGAACCATTGCAGACTGTAGACAGCGGACTGAGTCTGGTTGCCGAACAACTTCAGACTGTAGACAGCGGACTGAGTCTGGTTACCGAACAACTTCAGACTGTAGACAGCGGACTGAGTCTGGTTACCGAACAACTGCAGACTGTAGACAGCGGACTGAGTCTGGTTACCGAACAACTGCAGACTGTAGACAGCGGACTGAGTCTGGTTACCGAACAACTGCAGACTGTATACAGCGGACTGAGTCTGGTTACCGAACAACTGCAGACTGTAGACAGCGGACTGAGTCTGGTTACCGAACAACTGCAGACTGTAGACAGGAAACAGTCTGGTTACTGAACAACTTCAGACTGTAGACAGCGGACTGAGTCTGGTCACCGAACCATTGCAGACTGTAGACAGCGGACTGAGTCTGGTTACCGAACAACTTCAGACTGTAGACAGCGGACTGAGTCTGGTTACCGAACAACTTCAGACTGTAGACAGCGGACTGAGTCTGGTTACTGAACAACTGCAGACTGTAGACAGCGGACTGAGTCTGGTTACCGAACCATTGCAGACTGTAGACAGCGGACTGAGTCTGGTTACCGAACACCTGCGGACTGTAGACAGCGGACTGAGTCGGATTACTGCACAACTGCAGACTGTAGACAGCGGACTGAGTCTGGCTACCGAACAACTGCAGACTGTAGACAGGAAACAGTCTGGTTACTGAACAACTGCAGACTGTAGACAGCGGACTGAGTCTGGTTACCGAACCATTGCAGACTGTAGACAGCTGACTGAGTCTGGTTACCGAACAACTGCAGACTGTAGTCAGCGGACTGATTATGGTTACCGAACAACTGCAGACTGTAGACAGCGGACTGAGTCTGGTTACCGAACAACTGCAGACTGTAGACAGCGGACTGAGTCTGGTTACCGAACCATTGCAGACTGTAGACAGCGGACTGAGTCTGGTTACCGAACCATTGCAGACTGTAGACAGCGGACTGAGTCTGGTGACCGAACCATTGCAGACTGTAGACAGCGGACTGAGTCTGGTTACCGAACAACTGCAGACTGTAGACAGCGGACTGAGTCTGGCTACCGAACAACTGCAGACTGTAGACAGCGGACTGAGTATGGTTACCGAACCATTGCAGACTGTAGACAGCGGACTGAGTCTGGTTACCGAACCATTGCAAACTGTAGACAGGAAACAGTCTGGTGACCGAATCATTGCAGACTGTAGACAGCGGACTGAGTGGTTACCGAACAACTGCAGACTGTAGACAGCGGACTGAGTCTGGCTACCGAACAACTGCATACTGTAGACAGCGGACTGAGTCTGGTTACCGAACAATTGCAGACTGTAGACAGGAAACAGTCTGGTGACCGAATCATTGCAGACTGTAGACAGCGGACTGAGTCTGGTTACCGAACCACTGCAGAGCGGGGACAACGGTCTGGGCCGACTCAGAGTATATATGAGCGAATATTCACGAGGGAATGCTATACAAATTTCGTTTGTTGCGCCGTTTCAGAAACTTAGATACTAGATAGCACACAGGAATGAATCGTGCTTTAGGAGTTGAATTTCTTGCAAAATAAAGTTAAAGAGCCTTTACTTAGTTGTGTTTAAGTATGAGTTTTTCTTGCAAAATAAAGTAAAAGACTTACAGAGTTTAAAGAGTGTAAGTATGAGTTTCTGGCTGGTTTAACGTCTTGCTACGTATCGTAACGTATCTAACACTGCCACTTTACATCGATTTTGAGGGGATTTGACTGGAGCTTTCTTTTGGCTTAAAAGTTTTACCTTCCCTTCAGAAGCTGCGGCATCCTGTAAGCTGGCCATTAAGGAAGCGTATGTCGTTAGTCATACCATCAATTCCGATGTCAAACGCGGAGAACTATCTTCGGTTTATCTCACCAAAGACTGATTGGTATGTATTCACATAATCTACCGCGTGCGATCTTGAATCGAAACCGGTTTTAGCATGTTGCTGACTATGATAGCCAGTATTTCTGAAATGGATTTGCAATTCATTTTTCACCATTGGGTTTAGACTTAAGTTCGACGTTTCGTTGTATGATATCGAGCCAAATATTTTCAACTTATGGCAGATGTGGGGCCAATATCTAAGCGGAAAATATGTTCCAGTTTTCTCTAAAACGTGCTAATGCGGGATTTGGATACATCGGATTTGCCGAGAAAACAGGACCTTATATATTTGCAGTTAATGTACTCATCAGCCCTAGTTATGAGAGGTCTTCTGTGCTAATTAAATGTGAACTACCATCCAGACCAGAAATCGTGAAGCGCAACGTGGACGCATTTCAAGGCCCGTGAGAATCGCAGTTGATAAGCTCGCAGCGTTCTATCGTGAGAACGTTACACGTGTGCTGAGTGTGAACTCTGTCCAGATATCTCGGCTAACTCATAACTGTACTGTGAATAACTGTTTCCGGGACATTTTGAATGTCATCTCAAGGTAAGACATATTATTCTCTACTTAAATCTGCATCTAAATTGAGCTCTTGATAAAAGGTGTAACAGTTAGAAAGAATGTTTCTGCCTTGGCAGCTGCCATAGCTATCCCATGAAACACTCGTTTGAAGCTGAGTTTTCTAGGCACAGATGTTGTAAGGCTCCGCATAAGCAGCTATCTCACTTAAATCAAATGTTGAGCTATTTATTCACTTTAAATGAAATATTGAGTTATTCACTCTGCATATAAAGTACAAGAAAGGACGTTTCACTTAAGCAGCGCAGCCGAAGTAAAATAGTGCAAATGGTTAAAGAGGTTTTGATATAATGTTTTGTGATTAAGTACACATACGGCACAAAGCAGTATTACGATTATATCATACGTGAGTGAATCTATAAAGAGCAGAGCTGTGATATGTATAGCTTGGGTAACAGTTTATGATGTGCGCAAGAATCTGTAGCTGACATTTCCATTGTTTCTGCTTTGTCCACATGCACACTCATTCCTAATCGGATCCTGTGTTAGTGCTATCACATCCAGCTGAGCCACAGTTTTCGGCAGCCGACATTTGCATGTTATTGTAGCAGTGCCACAGCGGCCAAGCCGCTCCTCCTCTCTTTTGACTGCCGTCTGGTGGTGCTGCTGCGTCCCACCCGTGTCTCAGTCGTGCCAATTGAGCCGTGAGCGAGCGCTGCTTGTCAGTCAGCGGCGCCCCGGATCAAGCTGGCCGCCGCCCCGGCCCCGGCCGCAGCGGCCAGCACCTCGGGAAGGTGACATATATAACGGCGCCGCGAATTAATAAAGGCCCCGACGGTAAGGGACGAGCGACGCTGTCTCCTTACCGGGAGATACGGCCGGGTGGCTGGCCGGAGAAGAGGAGGAGACAAGACGGCTATGTTGCTGCAGAGTAGGGAGCAGCCAGAGGCTTATGTGACCTGAGGAGGTCTAACTGTGAGTGATTTTCTGCCTGAGTTAGGAGGTTTGTAAGGTCCCAGGCAGGTTATCAATGTGGGCCGAGGGAGAAGGTTTAGGAAAGGTTTGTCGCTTTTTACAAGGTGGAGAATAATGTCCGATGTCCTTTTGGTTGGAAGGTTTAGAATGTTAAGGGAAAGCAGAAGGACTAGAGGGTAGCTCTTTGGAACGGTGATTGTTTTATTTTTAACAAGCATTCGATAGGAATTCTATGTTCCTATATCACAAGACCTTGAAAGGGAACATGCTGTTACCTCTGGACTTTAATATTATATTGCTATATAACCGGAGGGAAATCCTTGTAAAGATCTATTTGGTCGTCAAGTATTTTGTTTATGGAAAGACCATCTGAAAATACGTAGAATGAGTGAAAGAATAGACAGCGTTGCCGCACCAGATGGTTTACACAGCCGAGGAATGGCCCATAGCAGCGGCGTAGCCTCTCCAGAAAAGTTGGGGAGGGGGGGGGGGGCTGAGCTGGGAAAAAATCGCTTAAAGTACTATCAAAATCCACAAAATACAGATTTCTCTCGGGATTTGACCCACTTCCTCGTCCAAGTTGAGGGGTGAAGGCAAGTAGGGGGGGAGCTGAAGCCCCCCCCCCCTGACTGAATGGGATCCTACACCCCTGGCCCATAGGTTGATGCTGACTGATGTTGATGTTGCCTGAATGGTTCGGTTGTTCTGTGACAACGCCAGCGTCTGTCTACTGCAGGCCCATACCCGCTCTCAGTGGGCTCCATTGGGGTAGCCACGATGCATTCGGAATAATGTGGCCGGCACTCAGCGGTGTCCAATCTATCATCTCCAGAGGCAATGGAGGGTCCTGAACCGAGACACAGGGGCGCCTTCTGGCGACAGTGATGTGAGGAGAGCATCATGTTGCTATCGGCTGCCAACATGCCCTGCAAGAGCGGCCGGTGGACGTGAGTTGCGTTTCTCGCAGCATGCTGAGATGCTTTTGATGCTGTGAATTTGCACCCTGTCAAGGACGTATTGTTGCCGCATAGCTAAGAGAGGTGGTGACATAAAAACAGCCCGGGATGGTGACTGTGCAGCACGCGGCGAGTGAGATAGTTTCTTCTTTCTACGTTACGTTACATTCTCGGCCACTGTAAGGGTTTCGCTGCACCAGCCATTTTAAGCTTCGCGAAGTTGCAACATTGTATGACGATGATGTTGCAGAACCATAACCTTGCATATCGTTGCATTTTGGTTGAATTCAGATACGGTTATGTGTCTCTCGTCATGGACGTTGTTAATTTAAATACGTACAGGCGCTGCAGGTCTTCTCAACACTTGAATATAAAGTGCCCGGTGGTTATCGAGCTAGACATGAACTGTCTTGTTGAAGGGACTTTGCCATGGACTCTAGACAGGGTAGAGTCCAAACAAGCAGAAAGTGATTGATTGAGAGACTCTTTTATCTTAGAAGAGCTCTAAGCAGGCAATTCCCAACTTTCCTGCACCCACGTCCCTCCCCTGTTCTGGCTTTCTAAGAGTGTACAAAGTATTTCCTCCTAATCTCATTTTTCAGCCAAGATGGCATCCCATTCGTACATAATACATCGAGTTTCCAGAATGATGGGTTTGTTTACACGTTTCAGAAGTGGAACGAGAGTGGTAAATTAGTCGCTTCAAAAGCTCTTAGCGTCGCGGAAGAGGATAAGTTTGCGGCGATGTCGGCGCGACTCGGCGGCTGCTTGGGAGAGAGCCATTGACGTGGGGCGCCACGTTTGTCGCGCACCCAGTGACGCTCGTCTGCCGCCGCCGCGCCGGTCACGGCCGCCGGGCCGGCTCCCTCAGCTCTTACAAGTGTAAATAATGCTCAGGGTGAAATGCAGTGGATATTTGGTTCATTCTTGTCCGGAATACTGATCCATTCCACTGCATGCAATGGCATGGTATTACTTCATGTTGCAAGCCGGGATTTTCCGGTACTTCATAACAATTCTTTTAGCGCAAACCAACGCGTTAGTTTTCAACTGTTCAACGTTTAAGTGCAAATAGATAACAGGCTATATACCCAACGGTACTGTGGAAAAGTGTTATCGTTTTTAATCAACAAATGACAACGTATCTGGGAAGGTTCCATTTCCAAGTACGTGCTTTGAAGCAATAGGTCAAGTAGTGGTTGTCATGCTAGCTAACAAAGAAAAGCTTTCTCTGATCGCGATAACTGTTTTTTTTTTCGGAGCCAGAACCCTGAGTTTGACAGATCTTTTGTAAGACGGCTCCTGCGGTATCGACGGATTTCCAGTTTCTCGGTGGCGTATTTTCAGTCATCTCTCCTCGGTGTTAGCTCGGATCGCTGGCCGGTCCCGTTACATATTTGTATATCAATAGGATACTTTGCTTATTCAACTTCAGATGCATCACCTTTCTAGACCCTCTAGTTACATTCGCTGTGCTCAGTATATCTTTTCTGCTCTTTCCTCTGTTTGTTTCGATAATATTTTAGTTTTGGGCTGCATATGACCATACATTCGGTGCTCCCGAAAGCCTAAATTGCCGGCGGGAGCGATAAATCATGTTATGGCGTCATGACAGCGGTATGAGCCGTGCCGCTGAAGGGCAGGCCGCTCTCCGTCGGTCTGCAGACCGCCGCGCCTTGCTCTCGTATTCCACGGACGAACAACAGTGCCTATCACGTGACGTTTTCTCCTTCATCGATGTCAGAACAGACCGTTAGGCAGATCGACAGCAAATATATTCCGGCGGAGATCTGAATAAATATTGGCCGACATGTCGACAGCAGATCAGATATGGGCGCGTCAGAGGCTCTCACTGTCCCGCTCCACGTGCTGCGCGCTGCTGCAAACCCCGCCGGCCAGAGCAGCCAATGCAGCGAAACTCGAGAGGCCTCGCTGCATCCGGCAGAGGCCAACGCAGTCAGGCAAAAGACAAAGACGGGGCAAACGAGCCGGGGGACAGCAGGCATAGTCTAAACGAAGCGTTGATGTTCTACATAGAAACGGGGAACACTTTGCTGTTCTTGCAACACGGGCATACGGCAATGCGTCAAATGCTTCCGACCATCCTTGCTGCTGCGTGCCTGTTATAATCCTACGTTTTATTGGATGCCCAAGCGGTAAAATAGTGAAAAATACACGTTCGCTATCGAGATCAGGGGCGTGGGAACCGTGGGGGCAATGGGGGCAACTGCCCCTCCCCCCACTTTGGATCGGGGGGGGGGGGGGAAATCCCCCCTCATCCCACCCCACCCCAAACTTTGTACACGTTCACTCGACTTTGTATAAGAACAAGGGCATTGTCACCGCGGAGTTTCAACGACGGCGCCCAGCTTCGCGAAATTTGGCACAGCTGTTGGGGCATCAATTACCCACACGGTGTTATTTTTTTTTACCTCGGGTCATCTCAGGTCAGGTCACCAGGTCAAGTCAAGAGACTACACCTCCAAAACGTTTGCGGTTGTGCCACAGACAAATTGATTGACCAAACGGTTTGAAACTCATATGATGTCATCAGGTGATAAGTACCTACAATTCGTTTATCTCGATTTGTATTTTATATCGGTTACCTAAGGTCAGGTCTATTTCGTGACCTCCCCATTATAAGTCAATGAGGGAAAAATTAAAAACACGTATAAATCCATAGGAAATGGCTGAAATTGACAAATTTTCACCAGATCCACCCACTGGCGGATCCAGAACGGTGGTTGGGGGGGGGGGGTGCCCCCCCCCCCCCCCCCTCACTGGATCCGCCAGAGGATCTACCACTCTTGTCCCAAACGCAAAGCCCTGTGTCACATTTCTGTTCTTTTACCTCTACGAGGTCAGCTCATGTGACCGCCCAGGTCATATATGATTTCAATTGGTGTAAGAGTTGACCTTGACCTGACCTTGACCTGACTACAGGTCAGGTCAATATGATCTAACTAGGTCACCCAATATATCATTCGATGCGTCTCGACGAGAAAAAAAAGCAATGGTGAAGTCTGTTTCCCTTATCGTGCTTCTGTCAAAAGTTATTCCTTAAAACCAATTCGGCATTTTTTTAAAGAATGTTTCAAATTCAATGGCTTCTGATGACCTAACTATTGACCTTAGGTCAATTCTGATGAGCCTTAGTTAGAGCAAATTGAATTATCTTTCAAACACTTTTTCTCCGCGCGTTGATATAGATCTCGATAATACAAGAGCTAGCGACGCGCGGAAAAAAGTGTTAGCCGAAATTTAGCCGAAATATAATATAATATATATTAAAAATAGACGAAATTTGACCTCGGGTGACCTCAATATTGACGTAACCTAAACATGACCTAAGTACTTTCGATAAAGATTGTCTCGAGCTATCTCTTCCGCTTGTCGCTACCTTGCGTGTTTTTTTTTAGATCTTAGGGGAGGGGCGGAAATCACTCCCCCCCCCCCCCCGGCAGTTCGTGGTTGGCGCGAACCCCCGATTAGTATGTGTGATTATGGACCTTAATTCGGCAATAGTTAACTAACAAGCAAAACAACTAACTAACTAACTAACTAACTAATATATAACTTAAGTAGATAAACATTTTTATCTGAAAAATGCGTGTGTTCTAATGTATTGGTTTGCCAGCATTTGCTTGAGTACGACCGTATAACGGTAAATTCATAAAAATGCACCCGAATCATTGACCATAACACCGTAAAACACGGCGTATAATATCTCGGTTGAAGCCTAGTATGGTACTCGTACCAAATGTATGCTAAATGCATTATTGTGCCATGGCCAACTTGGTGCGAGCC
Organism: Chirona hameri; assembly: GCA_036785665.1. Classification (NCBI taxonomy): domain Eukaryota; kingdom Metazoa; phylum Arthropoda; class Thecostraca; order Balanomorpha; family Balanidae; genus Chirona; species Chirona hameri. Next base: position 24,473 of record JAXIVJ010009145.1, read on the forward strand.
CGGCACATCACCTAACCAGCTACCTCAGGTTCGGGAGTCAGTCAAGCCCGCCGGTTCTGGATTCAGGCACGGTGAAAGCTCCAGTTCCGTTTCTCCGACTTTGTGTGACCCTAGTACCAGTGTCGCTCTTTCTTGATGTTTACCAGCTATTTCTAGTTTTGTTTTGCTTGTTAGGCGACCCATTTCCTTATATGATATTGATACCCATTTCCTTAAATATACCTGTAAGGCGCCGTAGTTGGCGATGAACGAGCGAGCGTGAATGAAATGTATGGCGAATTTCAACTCCATCGGGCAAGTAGTTTCTGAGACACACAAAGAGTGCGCACGTGCGCACATGCAGAGGCACCCCACCCATGACTTGTGGAAAAGTGGCGGCTGAGAGGTCCCTACCGCACACCAAATTTGAACAAAATCGACTCAGCCATTCCTGAGATATGGAATAGGGGTGTGCACGTGCGCACGTGCTGAGGCACCCTATCCCTGACTTTGGGGAGGCGGCGGCTGAGGGACCCTAACCATTGCATTTCAAAGTCCCGTATAAACTACGTTAGGCTACGTTCGCGAACGGAATAGGAATTAACCCTGGAGGCGCCGAGGGGGGGGGGCGTCCCCCCCCCCTTAGTTTTTTTTTCGCCATAATCAGAAGACGCATAGAGATATCGACTTGAAACTTGCAGCAACTTGAAATGAATAGCTAAGCCACGTTTTGGCAACAAAAAAGGGGTCCCGGCTAGGTCAGGTCAGGTCAAATGACATGACCACCAAACAACTTATAGGTAGCACCACCGACACAATGGTTAATCGAGCGACATGAAACTCATGGCACGTCATGAGGTCATTAGGGACTAGAATATCTCGGATTTTCTATATCGGTGACCTAAGGTCAAGTTCTAAAAATGGTGACCTTTTCAATGTAACCCTAGGGGAAAAAAACAAAAACGCATATTTCTCAGTTGTATAGGGATACATTTAGTTCATGTTTGCTCTAGCCACTAGTTATGGCCAGAGACTAGACCTGACCAGGCCGCAAATTTCCTAAGTATAGCGACCATTTGCACCAATTAATTTGATTGGTCGAATTCACTTGGATGTGACGTCACAGTCTCCCTACATACTCTGTCATGTACGATATCGTGTGTACTGTGCATGGTGGGGTGTTTAAGTTTAGTGCGTGCAAAAATACATGTCTTTCAAAATTGCTATTAACTTTATTGGCACGCCTCGACAGGTAATAAAAACCGAGGTTGAAGTATAAACGTGTTTTCTGCTTTCTAAACACAGTTGTCGCACGTGTCAACTGAACTGACTTGCTCCGTGCTCGTTTCGTGGAATCTCTGGGTAGAAAATTACGGATGTACCGAATGAAAACCGGAAAATCCTCATACCATGGTGTATTGCCGATCACGTACCTCCACTGAGACAACCTGCAACTCTGTATTTAAAATCCAACGGCCTTACCTTCTAATAATACGTATGCGATCGAAATAAATACGTATTATCGAAATATTCAGGGAATAATTGTCTAACACTTGCTATTTTGGTCACCCGCCTGTTTTCAAGTATAAACAAAGCAGTATAAATATAATGCAGACGCCGAATATTGGTACCTACTGTTGCCTACCGATCTGACAAAATGTAAACGGAGATCAAATGCACTTCTGCCTGACGACCGTGCCGTAACGAGAATAAACTATATGTTTCAAATGGTGCGCACCGAGGCTAAGCGCATCACACACAGCGATCGCTTCGATTATTGTCGCAGCCCAGCATCCCATTCAAGGAGGTGCCAACCTCCCCGGTGGTATAATGGACTCACCCAGCAGTTATGACGTCACCTCCAATTCTGAGTGCGAATGGTCATTAGACTTCGGGAATTTGCGACCGGGCCTCATATCACGCCTCTGCCAGCACCGGGTCCTTGATCGGGCCCTACCAGGAACGGACCCCTACCAGGAACGGGCCCGTATAAAAAATGAAAGGAGCGGGCCCTGTTGTGATCGGGCCCTCGTCCTAATCGGGCCCCATATCACGCCTTTGCCAGCACCGGGCCCCTGCCTCGATCGGACCTGACCAAGACCGTACCCCTACCAGAAACGGGCCCGTATCAAGAATATGCAAGGACCGGGCCCTGTTGTGACCGGGCCTTCGTTTTGGCCGGGCCCCTTATCACGTATTTGCCAGCACCGGGCCCCTGCCTCGATCGGGCCTGATCAAGACCGGGCCCCTACCAGGAACGGACCCGTATGAAGAATCTGCAAGGACAGGGCCCTGTTGTGACCGGGCCCTCGACCTGACCGGGCCCCATATCACGCCTCTGCCAGCACCGGGCCCTGTCTTGATCGGGCCCCTATCAGGAACGGGCCCCTATCAGGAAGGGGCCCGTATAAAATAATTTGCAAGGAGCGGGCCCTGTTTCGTCCGGGCCCTCGTCCTGACCGGGTCCCATATCACGCCTTTGCCAGCACCGGGCCCATGCTTCGATCGGACCTGACCAAGACCGGGCCCCTACCAGAAAGGGGCCCGCATCAATAATATGTAAGGACCGGGCCCTCGTCCTGACCGGGCCCCATATCGCGTCTTTGCCAGCACCGGGCCCCTGCCTCGATCAGACCTTACCAAGACCGAGCCCCTGCCAGAATACGGGTCCTTTTGATGCGGACCCCCTCAGAAATTTCGGGGGGGGGAGGGGTGTCAGCTGACCCCTTTGACCCCCCACCCCCCTGCGTGCGCCACTGCTGTCGGTTGATTTATCGCGGAGTATGAGGTCATATAAAGCATAGACCGGCACACCTCTGCAACGCTGACTATGTTGGCTGATGTATTGCTGAGTATGACGTCATATAGAACGTAGGACGTCACACCTCTGCAACGCTCACTATGTTGGCTGATGTATTGCTGAGTATGACGTCATATAGAACGTAGGACGTCACACGTCTGCAACGCTGACTATGTTGGCTGATTTATCGCGGAGTATGAGGTCATATAAAGCATAGACCGTCACACGTCTGCAACGCTGACTATGTTGGCTGATTTATTGCTGAGCTGGGGCGCAGCCAGACCTTCAGAAAGGGGGGGCAAGCCCCTGGGAGAGGCCCCCCACCCCAAAAAAATACCCCTGGATATGAAAAACTCTACGGATTTCGGCCACTTTATTTTGTGAGGCCCCTTTTTAGCAAATTTTCTTCGTTTACTTTTGATGAGCTGGAATGGACCAGGACCCTCAGTAGGCATTGTACTGAGCGCATTACTAATTTGTATTGTTACGTACAGGAGAGAAAACATATCTTAGCTGACAACAGGTGGGGGTCGGCTTTTGAGTGTGGGGCGGCTGAAATGACGAAAAATGGACCGCCATTTTGATACGTGTATTTAAGCCTTTGCAGCACTTTTTATGTTTATTTTCATGTTATAGTAGGTAGGTATGTACTTGTTAGCGCCGCTTCGCGGCGCGAAATTTTTACGGTTTTGCCTGATAAAACCCATAAATATAGGCGGTGGGCCTTGTAGCTCGGATAATAAGCTAAAAATGCTATTCATTCAATTCAGCGTTACAACGAACCGATGGCGATGACTATAGCTTCGTTATGACGACTACCGATGTGACGCCGCGAAGCGGCGTGAAAATGTTAATTTTACGTCCTGGAAAACGAAATGTTAATATTGGAACCAGACCGTGAGGTGAGATGGCTTGGGGAGATGGTCCTGGCCTGTTCCCACTATTAGCTCTTCGGTCCAGCAAATTGGGCACCGCTGGAGCAGCTTCTGGGTCCCGATCTCCTCGTCTTTGCGTTCGCGTCGCCTTTTTCGGAACTCGGCAAACTAGCTCAACATGTAGCCTGCTTGAAACTTAAAGTGAATATTTTATGAAGGGAATGGGCACTGGGGCCAGCAATTCCAGCCAAGGAGAGCCTCTGTCAGACACTGAATGAAATTCTTTTTCCCATTTTCCAAATTTGTATAAGCAATTGCGAAACTTATGTCATGCCGCGAAGCGGCGCGAAAATTTCCACTTCTTGACATTAGATAGCTGGATTTTGACTGCACTGCAAAGGCAATTTTTACGATAAATTGTTAATTTTCCCGCAAAAAGGGGGGGGGGGGGTCACCCCCCCTCTGAGAAAACTATAATGGCCCCTGGGCAAGAGGCCCAAAAATAGACTATAATGGGCCCCTGACCAGGCTCGAGACCCCTGAACATACTCAATGGGCCCATGGACATGCTCGAGAGGCCACTGGGCAGGTTTATTAGGCCGTAGGTGGGCTCAATTGGCCCCTGGACAAGTGGACATGCTCTAGAGGCCCCTAGGCCGGTTTTGGGGGCCCCTGAGTGGGCTCAATGGGCCCCAGGGCATGCTCTAAAAGTCCCTGGGCATGTTTTTCCGCCCTTAACCCTATTTGTAACAGGGGCGGATTCCCCCCCCCCCCCCGTCATGTTTTTCGCAGATATCTCCAGAACGGCTGGGAGCAGGCCCATGAAATTTGGGGACTTTTCATAGAATTGAACTCCGCATTTGGAGTCAAAATTTTGAGTTCTTAACCTGAACAGAGGCGGTTCCAGGGCACAGTTTTGGGTGGGTTCGGAGGCGACATTTGGCGATAATACGGATATGCGATCTTCACGGTTTCTTCCTAACTGCATCAAGTATGAAGGAGTTACATCGGCTTACGGTGATTGCAACAAGTACAAATTAGTTGATGCTAATGAAATATCATACAAATTGCATGGCAGAGGCGGTTTCAGGGGCTTGAAAAGGGGGGGGGGGTTGCAGGAAGTATTCAATGCTTGGCGGGAAGCCAATAGAGCAATGTAATGGGCATTTATAGCTATAAAGATGTAAAAGATAGCTTCTGCTTCCATTATTTGCATAATGTATTACATATAGAGTTTCAGGGACGTGTTCAGGAACATGAAAAGGGGGGCGACTGGCATGGTGATGACGATATGCCAGCGATAACGGCGCAATATACGTTTATCTTATAATAATATATGCACATATGAGACCAGAAAAGGGAATAAAGTCATTTTTTTTGCAGAGGCGCGCTCAGGAATGGAAGAAAGGGGGCCATATTATTGCAAGGAAACTAAGAGGCATGGGCGTACAATGACATAACATACTGCAGTTTTCGGATGAAACACGCACCACAGGCTACTTACTATACGAACGATTATAAGATAATAGGCGAGTCCAGGTAGGGTAAAAAGGGGGGTAAGCAATGTTAGTTGAAGTTGTAAGTGAAATAGTCACTGTTGACTAGTTAGTATCATAATAGCGGATAATATACTTATCAAAAGGTCTTGCGCCGCCCAGTTTGGATCCTGGATACGCCTATGATGAAGTACAACATGCAAAAAGGAACTATATACGATCAGTAACATATTTATAGTGCTGGGTAGCAACTTGTCTGCGGTCTGCGGTTCCCAATTTTACCCCCTTTTTCACTAGCCTGGTACCGCCTATGGCAAAAAATATGATTTATAACTTTTTTCTAATGTCTCAAACACATACCATTTCATTTATTTAAAAAAAATGGTTTTATTACGCATTTACTTCGCCCCCATATTGAGTGACCTGCACACGCCTATGGTTTTTTTAATTTCAAACGTCACCGTCATATATCAATTTCCAATTCAATCTCTATCGATTCCTATCAGTTGTGTTAAAACGGTCGATAAACATGAAAGCTATGTTGGATCAAAAATACCACTGAAATTTGTAGTTTTTGCCCCCCTGTTGCTCCCCTATCCCAAATGTATATATTTGTATTATTTATAAATGTAGATCGTGTTGAGGGAAACCAAACACCGTTTCATTTTTGAAAATCGGACGGGTAGATCTCGAGATCTCCGGGGGGCCGAATCCGCCCCCCCCCCCTGTTACAAATAGGGGTAGCCAGGAGCCTGTTACAAATAGGGTTAAGTGGGCTCAATGGGGCCCCTGGACATGCTCGAGAGACCCCTGGACAGTTTTTTGGGCCGATCGGTGGGCTCAATGGGCCCCTGGACCTGCCCAAGAGGCCCCCTGGACCGGCTTCGAAATCCCTTCAGTGTCTCTGAGGGTCCTTGGCATGCACCAGAGTGACCCTTGCCTGGTTTGAGGGCTCCTCTGTGACTTTTTGAAAGCCATTTAGCTAATGCAAATGGTATCTGGGCCAATCTCGGCGGGGCCCCCTGTGACCCGTAAGGGGGGGGGGGCGATTACCCCCTTCCCCCCTGGCTGCGCCCCTGTTGCTTAGTATGACGTCATATAAAGCATAGACCGTCACACGTCTGCAACGCTGGCTATGTTGGCTGATTTATTGCTGAGTATGACGTCATATAAAGCATAGACCGTCACACGTCTGCAACGCTGGCTATGTTGGCTGATTTATTGCTGAGTATGACGTCATATAAGGCATAGACCGTCATACGTCTGCAACGCTGACCATGTTGGTTGATTTATCGCGGAGTATGACGTCATATAGAACGTAGGACGTCACACGTCTGCAACGCTGACTATGTTGGCTGATTTATTGCTGAGTTGGCGCCCGTTCAGCACTGATTTATGGCTGAGCCGCAGTGGATTCTATCACGCGTGTATTGACCTTAACTCGACATTCAGTTATGTAGCATTTTATTATATAGCGATTTTCAAAATCTGACTGGTCTTTGTAGTTTGTTGTCACTTTCTGGACAATGTCTGTCTGTGTCCAAATGTTAAAAGGGTCGAGAGACACCAAACATTGCAACATCGTGTTAGTTTATGCAGGCATTAGACGAATGAAACGATATTTTGAAATACCCAAGACTTCAGTAAATGTACCTACAACCATTGGCTGATCCAGAACGGTGTCTTTTTTGGGGGGGCAAATTCCACAAATTATCACACAATTCTGAAAACTCATCGGATTTCGCTTGCTTATGCATTAATAACTTATTTAAAACAAACTTTCCTTCGTAAAAGTTGCTTAGATTGTCTTCTATATCAGAAAATGTGTCAATTGTGTGTCGATTTCAGGCGGTTTGGAGGGCATGGCTGCCATGCCCCCCCCCCCCCCCCGGATCCCCTAGTGCCTACAATGCGTAGCAACATGCGATTAATGCCACTGACTAAAGGTAAAACGCCGTGTGTCGAAACCAACTCGTGGTTTAGCAAGAGAATGACGACCATCAAAACAGTGCAGGGGAGATGCCTTCAACTCAGTGGGACCACATCGCAGTCTGATTGAATCATTACTTCTGATTAGATAGGCGGCAAAAATGGCTGCGTCGATGGCTGCTTCAATGAACATATTGAAAGGAAAAGGTCGGCTTTCGACCGAGCTATTACCGGCTGCCCCGAAAATCGGCCTAAACAGAGGAGACTAAAATTGGGAACCTTATGGTGAATAGGTAGCTCACATGCGAGTGCGACGTAGTTTTGCTGGCTGGCTCTACGATCAATCCTCAGCTATGGCAAACTTGCAATTAACTTAATAATCGCACACTGCAAAGCTTAGTAATGAAATTAAGCGCATTTATAGAACTATTGATTGTGACGTCACAGCAAGGGGCGGTTCCTAGCAGGGGCGTCGCCACGGATTTTTTACTGGGAGGGGGGGGGGGCGCAGTCGCAGTCAAAATCAAGAGTTGTTGACCGGGGGGGGGGGGGGGAGGGGGCAAAGCAGCGCTGGCGGATCTTGGGTTGGAGTTTGGAGGGAGGGGCAAAAGTGACGCTCAGCTTCATCTGCGAAAAGTAGTTGACCGGGGGTAGCGTCGGGTTCTCAGCGCGAGAAGGAAAAAAACTGTACGGGGGGCGGGGGGGGGGTCCTCGGCGCAAAACAGTCGTTCGTTAACCGGGGGGGGTCCTAATTATCCCACGCCCCGCTGGGGTATTCAGCCGAACACGCCCCCCTCGTTATCTTCCGATTCCATAACCGCAGGGACAGGCGCAAGGCGGCAATCGAAAGCTCTCAATGAGATGCAGCTAAAGCATACGCGAAATTGTCAAAATAAGGTCACATGTCAGGTCACAGTCAGGTCAAGGGTCAAAATGGAGGTATTTGAGT
>JAXIVJ010009145.1:42500-52304 GCA_036785665.1 Chirona hameri
GAACCGCCCTCAGCTCAATACTAACCTTTCATCATGGCCCATCCTTTGACCTTTTCTGTGATCCATCGTTGGTAATGTCCTCAACTTTGATGTGAAACGATATGCAATTTTATATGTAACGATGTTAGCTATGACATTACGATATAACACTGTTTGACAATGATGATGATGTGATGTGTAACGATATCATGTGATTTGATATGTACGACCCTACGCTATATGATACTATGATACGATGACACTGGTTGGCAATCATGATGATTTATTGAGTTGATGTATTAGTGTTTTAGTCAGGTAGTAGGACTCTGAAAAACAACCCACGTGTTTACGGAGAGAAAAAAGTTTAGAACTACGACAGCTGAATATTTGATTGTCAATGTGTTATGGTTTGGGAATGGCCTGTGGCCGAAAATTACCTAATATATTTTTTACTATTAATTACTTACTTTCTGTCGAGGAAAAGGTCATATTACACAGTATATTAATTACTGTATTCTACCTATAATATGTTCTATAAATGCGCTTAATTTCATTACTAAGCTTTGCAGTGTGCGATTATTAAGTTAATTGCAAGTTTGCCATAGCTGAAGATTGATCGTAGAGCCAGCCAGCAAAACTACGTCGCACTCGCATGTGAGCTACCTATTCACCATATAGGTTCCCAATTTTAGTCTCCTCTGGTTAAGCCGATTTTCGGGGCAGCCGGTAATAGCTCGGTCGAAAGCCGACCTTTTCCTTTCAATATGTTCATTGCAGCAGCCATCGACGCAGCCATTTTTGCGGCCTATCTAATCAGAACGAATGATTCAATCAGACTGCGATGTGTTCCCACTGAGTTGAAGGCATCTCCCCTGCACTGTTTTGATGGTCGTCATTCTCTTGCTAAACCACGAGTTGGTTTCGACACACGGCGTTTTACCTTTAGTCAGTGGCATTAATCGCATGTTGCTACGCATTGTAGGCACTAGGGGATCCGGGGGGGGGGGGCATGGCAGCCATACCCCCCAACCGCCTGAAATCGGCACACAATTGACACATTTTCTGATATAGAAGACAATCTAAGCAACTTTTACTAAGGAAAGTTTGTTTTAAATCAGTTATTAATGCATAAGCAAGCGAAATCCGATGAGTTTTCAGAATTGTGTGATAATTTGTGGAATTCCCCCCCCCCCCAAAAAAAAGAAAAAGAAAAAAGAGACACCGTTCTGGATCAGCCAATGATTGTTGGTACATTTACTGAAGTCTTGGGTATTTCAAAATATCGTTTCGTTCGTCTAATGCCTGCATAAACTAACACGATGTTGCAATGTTTGGTGTCTCTCAACCCTTTTAACATTTGGACATAGACAGACATTTTCCAGAAAGTGACAACAAACTACAAAGACCAGTCAGATTTTGAATCTCGCTATATAATAAAATGTTGTATAACTGAATATCGAGTTAAGTTCAATTCACGCGTGATAGAATCCACTGCGGCTCAGCTATAAATCAGTGCTGAACGGGCGCCAACTCAGCAATAAATCAGCCAACATAGTGAGCGTTGCAGAGGTGTGACGGTCTATGCTTTATATGACGTCATACTCAGCAATAAATCAGCCAACATAGTCAGCGTTGCAGACGTGTGACGTCCTACGTTCTATATGACTTCATACTCAGCAATAAATCAGCCAACATAGCGTTGCAGAGGTGTGACGTCCTACGTTCTATATGACGTCATACTACGCGATAAATCAACCAACATAGTCAGCGTTACAGATGTGTGACGTTCTATGCTTTATATGACGTCATACTTCGCGATAAATCAACCGACAGTCAGCAATGTCATTTGCCATCTATGCCGTCATACGCTCTATATGACGTCATACTCAGCGTTAAATCAGCCGACATAGTATTCTGACTCCGCTGCAGCGTTGTGACATTCTATACTTATGACATCTTAAGGAGTGATATGACATAATAAGGTCAGATGTTATGACATCATAAGGTCAGGTCATCAGTCATATTAATATGACGTCATAAGGAGCCGACCCGTCAATCGGAGTCCAGCAGCAGTCATCGCCGTTAGCGCCGAAGATTTTAAAAGGCAATAAATAGATGTTTTGCATGGAAGTTTAGCTTGACCAAGGGCACGCCCTCGATCATTCTATTGCTAGCGGGGGACGTCCTTGGCCGGACTCAGGCCTCACGTAGTGCTTCGGCGCGCACTGCTCCAAAACCAGACAACTCAGAATTTAACCAATTTAATACGATATTTTTACGACATTATTGTCATTAACAGTGTGCAAATTTTCAGTCACATCGACCGATCAGTTGCATGTAAATACAGTTATGAAAACCATAGCTACAGCTACGGTCGGGTTGGGCCGCTCATATACTGATTTTCTTCCTATAGAGTTGACGGAAGACCTCGCGCCCGCTCGGTAATGAGGGTCCTAGAAAATACAAATGCCGCACACCAGAGCTGAGCAATGTGAATATTTTTGAGCCTTTTATATTCACTTTGAATATTTCACTTATATTTACCCTTGAAGAGCCTTTTATATTCCCTTTTAGCCACTTATCCACCAGTACTGGTTACAGGGTGTCCAGTGGCCAGTTGTCCAGTGTCCATCAACCCGTTGCAGTTACACTATGCAGTCGCCGTTACTGCTGAGTACTGAAGCCGTCAGTATTCAAAGACCACTTGCGGACACCGGCGTGTGGCCCTATTGGGAGCGTGCCGACCGCCGGCGACCTGCAGCAGAATTGCCATCGTGTTGTCTCAGATGTCAACTGAATGGAACAAGGCGCCGGGGACATTCACTCACCACAGCCGCATTCATCATGAAACGCAATGGTGCATTCTCCTGTCATGTCAGCACGGCCCGCTTCCAACGGTCCTGACACCATACACTGCAGACGTTTATGCTGAGAAGGAGAAAATGTCCGGTACGGTAACAGACCCACCTTAAATGTGCATAGATTGAGGAGAGCCCCGCTGAAACAGATGGGGCAGAGTGATTGATATGTTGTCTTCTTCAGTTGACAGTTCACCAGAATGTGTCGCTAATGGGTCATTCCACGTCAAATCGCACAAGAAATTCCCGACCCCTTTCGATTTCAATCAAATTTGGGGCACGTGTAGTACCCAATGAGCGATCATCATGCACAAACTCTTAGCTTCATTCGACCTCCGAGGTCAGAGTTACGGGTCATCTTAGGTCGCACGTTTTTGTCGACATTGTATCATTCAAACGTGCATATATTGGCGAAAAATTGTTCTAGGAAGGTGCGGTTGCCACCAGAGCACAGATATATGATCGGACTATGTATTGCACCCGATGAACTTCCATGACCTAAATTTGACCTTTGACCTGACGAGGTCAAAGTCAACAATTCAAGGTTTTTCTTATGTTTACCTGCCCCAAAATGCACCAAAATTTAACACGGGAGTGGTTACATCATCGTCTCAAAGCATGTGCAAAAGAATGGCGAACACTTAAAACGTAAGATATGGGTATTTTAGTATAACTATGTCGCGCCGGTTGAACGTGCCCTGTGGCTATCTTCTATGAATTGAATCTCTCTCAACAAGGATTACAAATACATCTTCCCCATTACACCTGGTAACAAAGTAGGTGCACACGTTACCAGTGGTGCCTGCAACGTAATTGCACAGTTTCAAGACATCATGCCCCGACTTGAAATCTGACGTGCCGGCGCGACATAGTTATACTAAAATACCCATATCTTAAAAAGTGTTTAAGTGACCGCCTTTCTTTTGCACATGCTTTGAGACGATGATGTAACCACGCTCGTGTTAAATTTTAGTGGATTTCGGGGTAGGCAACACAGTAATAACTCGAAATTTTGACTTTGACCTCGTCAGGTTAAAGGTCATATGAAGGTCATGAGAAATAATGGAGGTACATAGCAATGTACATTCATTTTCCTATCCAATGGCGGCAACCGCAACTTCCTAGAACAATTTTTCGCCAACATATGCACTTTAGAATGATAAAATGTCGGCAAAAACGTGCAACCTAAGATGACTCGTAACTCTGACCTCAGAGGTCGAATGGAGCTAAAAGTTTGTGCATGATGATCGTTCATTGGTTACTACGCGTGCCCCAAATTTCATCGAAATCGAAAGGGGTCGGGTTCAAAACGGCCCATTCTTGTGCGATCTGACATGGAATTACCATAATGCCTTATTTGTCACAGTGTACCTACCACGAAGCGACACAACAACCGCTTACAGGCAAGGAGTAACCAGTAGCAAAGTGGCAGCATAGAAGGGACTTAATTTCCAACCAGCCCTTGTTTTGCAAAGCTGGTATTTTAATTATGATTTGTCACTGACCTGACATTTGTCATACACAACTATTACCGTGATTGGCTTGGTTCAATTATGATATGCAATTTCGGTAATGTCATGGGCATAACCACCACTGGGTACACTGGGTACACTGTACCCAGTAACCACCACTGGGTACACTGGGTACACTGTACCCAGTAACCACCACTGGGTACACTAGGTACACTGTACCCAGTCAAATTCAACACCCCAAATTTGACTGCGTACTGTACCCAGTAAAAATTGAAGACTTTAACTTGCATTTATTTAGTTTCAAATGAACCGAGAAGTCAATATAGGGATACAAAAGTAACAACTGTTTGTTTTCAAATATAAAAAACAATATCAAGGAAACCTTTAAATTTAGTAACAACCAAAGGTATGTGCGTTCACTTTGCATTGGTATAGTGTGCTGGATTGAAAAATTAAAAGACTATTAATGATTAAGATGGAAAACAGGCTATGTACAAATAATTACATAAACTTCTGTCATATGTGCTAGATATACCTCCGCAGTAGGTTGTTATTGGGTACCATATACCTGGGACTACCTTAACCTACATACCCATCACTCATTATGCCAATCTTTGCATCTCATATAGTGGCTATTGATTTTGGATGGCCTCAAACTGTGAGGGTAGTGGGTATCATTATGTTCTGGCAATTATAATGTTTACACATGGATGGCAGGCAGCATTACACATGGATGGCAGGCAGCATTACACATGGATGGCAGGCAGCATTACACATGGATGGCAGGCAGCATTACACATGGATAGCAGGCAGCATTACACATGGATGGCAGGCAGCATTACACATGGATAGCAGGCAGCATTACACATGGATGGCAGGCAGCATTACACATGGATGGCAGGCAGCATTACACATGGATGGCAGGCAGCATTACACATGGATGGCAGGCAGCATTACACATGGATGGCAGGCAGCATTACACATGGATGGCAGGCAGCATTACACATGGATGGCAGGCAGCATTACACATGGATGGCAGGCAGCATTACACATGGATGGCAGGCAGCATTACACATGGATGGCAGGCAGCATTACACATGGATGGCAGGCAGCATTACACATGGATGGCAGGCAGCATTACACATGGATTATACAGGCAGCATTACACATGGATGGCAGGCAGCATTACACATGGATTATACAGGAAGCATTACACATGGATGGCAGGCAGCATTGCACATGGATGGCAGGCAGCATTACACATGGATGGCAGGCAGCATTACACATGGATTATACAGGAAGCATTACACATGGATGGCAGGCAGCATTACACATGGATGGCAGGCAGCATTACACATGGATGGCAGGCAGCATTACACATGGATGGCAGGCAGCATTACACATGGATGGCAGGCAGCATTACACATGGATGACAGGCAGCATTACACATGGATTATACAGGAAGCATTACACATGGATGGCAGGCAGCATTACACATGGATGGCAGGCAGCATTACACATGGATGGCAGGCAGCATTACACATGGATTATACAGGAAGCATTACACATGGATGGCAGGCAGCATTACACATGGATGGCAGGCAGCATTACACATGGATGGCAGGCAGCATTACACATGGATGGCAGGCAGCATTACACATGGATGGCAGGCAGCATTACACATGGATGGCAGGCAGCATTACACATGGATGGCAGGCAGCATTACACATGGATTATACAGGAAGCATTACACATGGATGGCAGGCAGCATTACACATGGATGGCAGGCAGCATTACACATGGATGGCAGGCAGCATTACACATGGATGGCAGGCAGCATTACACATGGATGGCAGGCAGCATTACACATGGATAGCAGGCAGCATTACACATGGATGGCAGGCAGCATTACACATGGATGGCAGGCAGCATTACACATGGATGGCAGGCAGCATTACACATGGATGGCAGGCAGGATTACACATGAATGGCAGGCAGCATTACACATGGATGGCAGGCAGCATTACACATGGATGGCAGGCAGCATTACACATGGATGGCAGGCAGCATTACACATGGATGGCAGGCAGCATTACACATGGATGTCAGGCAGCATTACACATGGATGGCAGGCAGCATTACACATGGATGGCAGGCAGCATTACACATGGATGGCAGGCAGCATTACACATGGATGGCAGGCAGCATTACACATGGATTATACAGGAAGCATTACACATGGATGGCAGGCAGCATTACACATGGATGGCAGGCAGCATTACACATGGATGGCAGGCAGCATTACACATGGATTATACAGGAAGCATTACACATGGATGGCAGGCAGCATTACACATGGATGGCAGGCAGCATTACACATGGATGGCAGGCAGCATTACACATGGATGGCAGGCAGCATTACACATGGATGGCAGGCAGCATTACACATGGATGGCAGGCAGCATTACACATGGATTATACAGGAAGCATTACACATGGATGGCAGGCAGCATTACACATGGATGGCAGGCAGCATTACACATGGATGGCAGGCAGCATTACACATGGATTATACAGGAAGCATTACACATGGATGGCAGGCAGCATTACACATGGATGGCAGGCAGCATTACACATGGATGGCAGGCAGCATTACACATGGATGGCAGGCAGCATTACACATGGATGGCAGGCAGCATTACACATGGATGGCAGGCAGCATTACACATGGATGGCAGGCAGCATTACACATGGATTATACAGGAAGCATTACACATGGATGGCAGGCAGCATTACACATGGATGGCAGGCAGCATTACACATGGATGGCAGGCAGCATTACACATGGATGGCAGGCAGCATTACACATGGATGGCAGGCAGCATTACACATGGATTATACAGGAAGCATTACACATGGATGGCAGGCAGCATTACACATGGATGGCAGGCAGCATTACACATGGATGGCAGGCAGCATTACACATGGATGGCAGGCAGCATTACACATGGATGGCAGGCAGCATTACACATGGATAGCAGGCAGCATTACACATGGATGGCAGGCAGCATTACACATGGATGGCAGGCAGCATTACACATGGATGGCAGGCAGCATTACACATGGATAGCAGGCAGCATTACACATGGATGGCAGGCAGCATTACACATGGATGGCAGGCAGCATTACACATGGATGGCAGGCAGCATTACACATGGATGGCAGGCAGCATTACACATGGATGGCAGGCAGCATTACACATGGATGGCAGGCAGCATTACACATGGATGGCAGGCAGCATTACACATGGATGGCAGGCAGCATTACACATGGATGGCAGGCAGCATTACACATGGATGGCAGGCAGCATTACACATGGATAGCAGGCAGCATTACACATGGATTATACAGGAAGCATTACACATGGATGGCAGGCAGCATTACACATGGATGGCAGGCAGCATTACACATGGATGGCAGGCAGCATTACACATGGATGGCAGGCAGCATTACACATGGATGGCAGGCAGCATTACACATGGATGGCAGGCAGCATTACACATGGATTATACAGGAAGCATTACACATGGATTATACAGGCAGCATTACACATGGATTATACAGGCAGCATTACACATGGATGGCAGGCAGCATTACACATGGATGTCAGGCAGCATTACACATGGATGGCAGGCAGCATTACACATGGATGGCAGGCAGCATTACACATGGATGGCAGGCAGCATTACACATGGATAGCAGGCAGCATTACACATGGATTATACAGGAAGCATTACACATGGATGGCAGGCAGCATTACACATGGATGGCAGGCAGCATTACACATGGATGGCAGGCAGCATTACACATGGATGGCAGGCAGCATTACACATGGATGGCAGGCAGCATTACACATGGATGGCAGGCAGCATTACACATGGATGGCAGGCAGCATTACACATGGATGGCAGGCAGCATTACACATGGATGGCAGGCAGCATTACACATGGATGGCAGGCAGTATTACACATGGATGGCAGGCAGCATTACACATGGATTATACAGGAAGCATTACACATGGATGGCAGGCAGCATTACACATGGATGGCAGGCAGCATTACACATGGATGGCAGGCAGCATTACACATGGATGGCAGGCAGCATTACACATGGATGGCAGGCAGCATTACACATGGATGGCAGGCAGCATTACACATGGATGGCAGGCAGCATTACACATGGATGGCAGGCAGCATTACACATGGATAGCAGGCAGCATTACACATGGATGGCAGGCAGCATTACACATGGATGGCAGGCAGCATTACACATGGATGGCAGGCAGCATTACACATGGATGGCAGGCAGCATTACACATGGATGGCAGGCAGCATTACACATGGATGGCAGGCAGCATTACACATGGATTATACAGGCAGCATTACACATGGATTATACAGGAAGCATTACACATGGATGGCAGGCAGCATTACACATGGATGGCAGGCAGCATTACACATGGATGGCAGGCAGCATTACACATGGATGGCAGGCAGCATTACACATGGATGGCAGGCAGCATTACACATGGATGGCAGGCAGCATTACACATGGATGGCAGGCAGCATTACACATGGATGGCAGGCAGCATTACACATGGATAGCAGGCAGCATTACACATGGATGGCAGGCAGCATTACACATGGATGGCAGGCAGCATTACACATGGATGGCAGGCAGCATTACACATGGATGGCAGGCAGCATTACACATGGATGGCA
Organism: Chirona hameri; assembly: GCA_036785665.1. NCBI lineage: Eukaryota > Metazoa > Arthropoda > Thecostraca > Balanomorpha > Balanidae > Chirona > Chirona hameri. Next base: position 51,591 of record JAXIVJ010009145.1, read on the forward strand.
GGCAGCATTACACATGGATGGCAGGCAGCATTACACATGGATGGCAGGCAGCATTACACATGGATGGCAGGCAGCATTACACATGGATTATACAGGAAGCATTACACATGGATGGCAGGCAGCATTACACATGGATGGCAGGCAGCATTACACATGGATAGCAGGCAGCATTACACATGGATGGCAGGCAGCATTACACATGGATGGCAGGCAGCATTACACATGGATAGCAGGCAGCATTACACATGGATGGCAGGCAGCATTACACATGGATTATACAGGCAGCATTACACATGGATGGCAGGCAGCATTACACATGGATGGCAGGCAGCATTACACATGGATGGCAGGCAGCATTACACATGGATGGCAGGCAGCATTACACATGGATGGCAGGCAGCATTACACATGGATGGCAGGCAGCATTACACATGGATGGCAGGCAGCATTACACATGGATGGCAGGCAGCATTACACATGGATTATACAGGCAGCATTACACATGGATTATACAGGAAGCATTACACATGGATGGCAGGCAGCATTACACATGGATGGCAGGCAGCATTACACATGGATGGCAGGCAGCATTACACATGGATTATACAGGCAGCATTACACATGGATTATACAGGAAACATTACACATGGATGGCAGGCAGCATTACACATGGATGGCAGGCAGCATTACACATGGATGGCAGGCAGCATTACA
>JAXIVJ010009146.1:0-52302 GCA_036785665.1 Chirona hameri
GTCCGTGTCCGTGTCCGTGTCCGTGTCCGTGTCCCGTGTCCGTGAGTCCGTGTCCGTGTCCGTGTCCCGTGTCCGTGTCCGTGGTGTCCGTGTCCGTGTCCTGTCCGTGTCCGTGTCCGTGTCCGTGTCCGTGTCCGTGTCCGTGGCTCCGTGTCCGTGTCCGTGTCCGTGTCCGTGTCCGTGTCCGTGTCCGTGTCCGTGTCCGTGGTCCGTGTCCGTGTCCGTGTCCCGTGTCCGTGTCCGTGTCCGTGTCCGGTGTCCGTGTCCGTGTCCGTGTCCGTGTCCGTGTCCGTGTCCGTGTCCGTGTCCGTGTCCGTGTCCGTGTCCGTGTCCGTGTCCGTGGTCCGTGTCCGTGTCCGTGTGTCCGTGTCCGTGTCCGTGTCCGTGTCCGTGTCCCGTGTCCGTGTCCGTGTCCGTGTCCGTGTCCGTGTCCGTGTCCGTGTCCGTGTCCGTGTCCGTGTCCGTGTCCGTGTCCGTGTCCGTGTCCGTGTCCGTTCCGTCCGTGTCCGTGTCCGTGTCCGTGTCCGTGTCCGTGTCCGTGTCCGTGTCCGTGTCCGTGGTCCGTGTCCGTGTCCGTGTCCGTGTCCTCGTGTCCGTGTCCGTGTCCGTGTCCGTGTCCGTGTCCGTGTCCGTGTCCGTGTCCGTGTCCGTGTCCGTGTCCGTGTCCGTGTCCGTGTCTCCGTGTCCGTGTCCGTGTCCGTGTCCGTGTCCGTGTCCGTGCCGTGTCCGTGTCCGTGTCGTGTCCGTGTCCGTGTCGTGTCCGTGTCCGTGTCCGTGTCCGTGTCCGTGTCCCGTGTCTGTGGCTGGTGGCTGTGGCTGGGCTGTGGCTGTGGCTGTGCTGTGGCTGTGGCTGTGGCTGTGGCTGGTGTGCTGTGGCTGTGGCTGTGTGGCTGTGGCTGTGGCTGTGGCTGTGGCTGTGGCTGTGGCTGTGGCTGTGGCTGTGGCTGTGCTGTGGCTGTGGCTGTGGCTGTGGCTGTGGCTGTGGCTGTGGCTGTGGCTGTGGCTGTGGCTGTGGCTGTGGCTGTGGCTGTGGCTGTGGCCTGTGGCTGTGGCTGTGGCTGTGCTGTGGCTGTGGCTGTGGCTGTGGCTGTGGCTGTGGCTGTGGCTGTGGCTGTGGCTGTGGCTGTGGCTGTGGCTGTGGCTGTGGCTGTGGCTGTGGCTGTGGCTGTGGCTGTGGCTGTGGCTGTGGCTGTGGCTGTGGCTGTGGCTGTGGCTGTGGCTGTGGCTGTGGCTGTGGCTGTGGCTGTGGCTGTGGCTGTGGCTGTGGCTGTGGCTGTGGCTGTGGCTGTGTCTGTGGCTGTGGCTGTGGCTGTGGCTGGGCTGTTGGCTGTGGCTGTGGCTGTGGTCTGTGGCTGTGTCTGTGGTCTGTGTCTGTGTCTGTGTCTGTGGCTGTGTCTGTGTCTGTGTCTGTGTCTGTGTCTGTGTCTGTGTCTGTGTCTGTGTCTGTGTCTGTGTCAGTGTCTGTGTCTGTGTCTGTGTTGTGTCTGTGTCTGTGTCTGTGTCTGTGTCTGTGTCTGTGCTGTCTGTGTCTGTGTCTGTGTCTGTGTCTGTGTCTGTGTCTGTGTCTGTGTCTGTGTCTTGTGTCTGTGTCTGTGTCTGTGTCTGTGTCTGTGTCTGTGTCTGTGGTCTGTGTCTGTGTCTGTGTCTGTGTCTGTGTCTGTGTCTGTGTCTGTGTCTGTGTCTGTGTCTGTGTCTGTGTCTGTGTCTGTGTCTGTGTCTGTGTCTGTGTCTGTGTCTTGTGTCTGTGTCTGTGTCTGTGTCTGTGTCTGTGTCTGTGTCTGTGTCTGTGTCTGTGTCTGTGTCTGTGTCTGTGTCTGTGTCTGTGTCTGTGTCTGTGCTGTTGTCTGTGTCTGTGTCTGTGTCTGTGTCTGTGTCTGTGTCTGTGTCTGTGTCTGTGTCTGTGTCTGTGTCTGTGTCTGTGTCTGTGTCTGTGTCTGTGTCTGTGTCTGTGTCTGTGTCTGTGTCTGTGTCTGTGTCTGTGTCTGTGTCTGTGTCTGTGTCTGTGTCTGTGTCTGTGTCTGTGTCTGTGTCTGTGTCTGTGTCTGTGTCTGTGTCTGTGTCTGTGTCTGTGTCTGTGTCTGTGTCTGTGTCTGTGTCTGTGTCTGTGTCTGTGTCTGTGTCTGTGTCTGTGTCTGTGTCTGTGTCTGTGTCTGTGTCTGTGTCTGTGTCTGTGTCTGTGTCTGTGTCTGTGTCTGTGTCTGTGTCTGTGTCTGTGTCTGTGTCTGTGTCTGTGTCTGTGTCTGTGTCTGTGTCTGTGTCTGTGTCTGTGTCTGTGTCTGTGTCTGTGTCTGTGTCTGTGTCTGTGTCTGTGTCTGTGTCTGTGTCTGTGTCTGTGTCTGTGTCTGTGTCTGTGTCTGTGTCTGTGTCTGTGTCTGTGTCTGTGTCTGTGTCTGTGTCTGTGTCTGTGTCTGTGTCTGTGTCTGTGTCTGTGTCTGTGTCTGTGTCTGTGTCTGTGTCTGTGTCTGTGTCTGTGTCTGTGTCTGTGTCTGTGTCTGTGTCTGTGTCTGTGTCTGTGTCTGTGTCTGTGTCTGTGTCTGTGTCTGTGTCTGTGTCTGTGTCTGTGTCTGTGTCTGTGTCTGTGTCTGTGTCTGTGTCTGTGTCTGTGTCTGTGTCTGTGTCTGTGTCTGTGTCTGTGTCTGTGTCTGTGTCTGTGTCTGTGTCTGTGTCTGTGTCTGTGTCTGTGTCTGTGTCTGTGTCTGTGTCTGTGTCTGTGTCTGTGTCTGTGTCTGTGTCTGTGTCTGTGTCTGTGTCTGTGTCTGTGTCTGTGTCTGTGTCTGTGTCTGTGTCTGTGTCTGTGTCTGTGTCTGTGTCTGTGTCTGTGTCTGTGTCTGTGTCTGTGTCTGTGTCTGTGTCTGTGTCTGTGTCTGTGTCTGTGTCTGTGTCTGTGTCTGTGTCTGTGTCTGTGTCTGTGTCTGTGTCTGTGTCTGTGTCTGTGTCTGTGTCTGTGTCTGTGTCTGTGTCTGTGTCTGTGTCTGTGTCTGTGTCTGTGTCTGTGTCTGTGTCTGTGTCTGTGTCTGTGTCTGTGTCTGTGTCTGTGTCTGTGTCTGTGTCTGTGTCTGTGTCTGTGTCTGTGTCTGTGTCTGTGTCTGTGTCTGTGTCTGTGTCTGTGTCTGTGTCTGTGTCTGTGTCTGTGTCTGTGTCTGTGTCTGTGTCTGTGTCTGTGTCTGTGTCTGTGTCTGTGTCTGTGTCTGTGTCTGTGTCTGTGTCTGTGTCTGTGTCTGTGTCTGTGTCTGTGTCTGTGTCTGTGTCTGTGTCTGTGTCTGTGTCTGTGTCTGTGTCTGTGTCTGTGTCTGTGTCTGTGTCTGTGTCTGTGTCTGTGTCTGTGTCTGTGTCTGTGTCTGTGTCTGTGTCTGTGTCTGTGTCTGTGTCTGTGTCTGTGTCTGTGTCTGTGTCTGTGTCTGTGTCTGTGTCTGTGTCTGTGTCTGTGTCTGTGTCTGTGTCTGTGTCTGTGTCTGTGTCTGTGTCTGTGTCTGTGTCTGTGTCTGTGTCTGTGTCTGTGTCTGTGTCTGTGTCTGTGTCTGTGTCTGTGTCTGTGTCTGTGTCTGTGTCTGTGTCTGTGTCTGTGTCTGTGTCTGTGTCTGTGTCTGTGTCTGTGTCTGTGTCTGTGTCTGTGTCTGTGTCTGTGTCTGTGTCTGTGTCTGTGTCTGTGTCTGTGTCTGTGTCTGTGTCTGTGTCTGTGTCTGTGTCTGTGTCTGTGTCTGTGTCTGTGTCTGTGTCTGTGTCTGTGTCTGTGTCTGTGTCTGTGTCTGTGTCTGTGTCTGTGTCTGTGTCTGTGTCTGTGTCTGTGTCTGTGTCTGTGTCTGTGTCTGTGTCTGTGTCTGTGTCTGTGTCTGTGTCTGTGTCTGTGTCTGTGTCTGTGTCTGTGTCTGTGTCTGTGTCTGTGTCTGTGTCTGTGTCTGTGTCTGTGTCTGTGTCTGTGTCTGTGTCTGTGTCTGTGTCTGTGTCTGTGTCTGTGTCTGTGTCTGTGTCTGTGTCTGTGTCTGTGTCTGTGTCTGTGTCTGTGTCTGTGTCTGTGTCTGTGTCTGTGTCTGTGTCTGTGTCTGTGTCTGTGTCTGTGTCTGTGTCTGTGTCTGTGTCTGTGTCTGTGTCTGTGTCTGTGTCTGTGTCTGTGTCTGTGTCTGTGTCTGTGTCTGTGTCTGTGTCTGTGTCTGTGTCTGTGTCTGTGTCTGTGTCTGTGTCTGTGTCTGTGTCTGTGTCTGTGTCTGTGTCTGTGTCTGTGTCTGTGTCTGTGTCTGTGTCTGTGTCTGTGTCTGTGTCTGTGTCTGTGTCTGTGTCTGTGTCTGTGTCTGTGTCTGTGTCTGTGTCTGTGTCTGTGTCTGTGTCTGTGTCTGTGTCTGTGTCTGTGTCTGTGTCTGTGTCTGTGTCTGTGTCTGTGTCTGTGTCTGTGTCTGTGTCTGTGTCTGTGTCTGTGTCTGTGTCTGTGTCTGTGTCTGTGTCTGTGTCTGTGTCTGTGTCTGTGTCTGTGTCTGTGTCTGTGTCTGTGTCTGTGTCTGTGTCTGTGTCTGTGTCTGTGTCTGTGTCTGTGTCTGTGTCTGTGTCTGTGTCTGTGTCTGTGTCTGTGTCTGTGTCTGTGTCTGTGTCTGTGTCTGTGTCTGTGTCTGTGTCTGTGTCTGTGTCTGTGTCTGTGTCTGTGTCTGTGTCTGTGTCTGTGTCTGTGTCTGTGTCTGTGTCTGTGTCTGTGTCTGTGTCTGTGTCTGTGTCTGTGTCTGTGTCTGTGTCTGTGTCTGTGTCTGTGTCTGTGTCTGTGTCTGTGTCTGTGTCTGTGTCTGTGTCTGTGTCTGTGTCTGTGTCTGTGTCTGTGTCTGTGTCTGTGTCTGTGTCTGTGTCTGTGTCTGTGTCTGTGTCTGTGTCTGTGTCTGTGTCTGTGTCTGTGTCTGTGTCTGTGTCTGTGTCTGTGTCTGTGTCTGTGTCTGTGTCTGTGTCTGTGTCTGTGTCTGTGTCTGTGTCTGTGTCTGTGTCTGTGTCTGTGTCTGTGTCTGTGTCTGTGTCTGTGTCTGTGTCTGTGTCTGTGTCTGTGTCTGTGTCTGTGTCTGTGTCTGTGTCTGTGTCTGTGTCTGTGTCTGTGTCTGTGTCTGTGTCTGTGTCTGTGTCTGTGTCTGTGTCTGTGTCTGTGTCTGTGTCTGTGTCTGTGTCTGTGTCTGTGTCTGTGTCTGTGTCTGTGTCTGTGTCTGTGTCTGTGTCTGTGTCTGTGTCTGTGTCTGTGTCTGTGTCTGTGTCTGTGTCTGTGTCTGTGTCTGTGTCTGTGTCTGTGTCTGTGTCTGTGTCTGTGTCTGTGTCTGTGTCTGTGTCTGTGTCTGTGTCTGTGTCTGTGTCTGTGTCTGTGTCTGTGTCTGTGTCTGTGTCTGTGTCTGTGTCTGTGTCTGTGTCTGTGTCTGTGTCTGTGTCTGTGTCTGTGTCTGTGTCTGTGTCTGTGTCTGTGTCTGTGTCTGTGTCTGTGTCTGTGTCTGTGTCTGTGTCTGTGTCTGTGTCTGTGTCTGTGTCTGTGTCTGTGTCTGTGTCTGTGTCTGTGTCTGTGTCTGTGTCTGTGTCTGTGTCTGTGTCTGTGTCTGTGTCTGTGTCTGTGTCTGTGTCTGTGTCTGTGTCTGTGTCTGTGTCTGTGTCTGTGTCTGTGTCTGTGTCTGTGTCTGTGTCTGTGTCTGTGTCTGTGTCTGTGTCTGTGTCTGTGTCTGTGTCTGTGTCTGTGTCTGTGTCTGTGTCTGTGTCTGTGTCTGTGTCTGTGTCTGTGTCTGTGTCTGTGTCTGTGTCTGTGTCTGTGTCTGTGTCTGTGTCTGTGTCTGTGTCTGTGTCTGTGTCTGTGTCTGTGTCTGTGTCTGTGTCTGTGTCTGTGTCTGTGTCTGTGTCTGTGTCTGTGTCTGTGTCTGTGTCTGTGTCTGTGTCTGTGTCTGTGTCTGTGTCTGTGTCTGTGTCTGTGTCTGTGTCTGTGTCTGTGTCTGTGTCTGTGTCTGTGTCTGTGTCTGTGTCTGTGTCTGTGTCTGTGTCTGTGTCTGTGTCTGTGTCTGTGTCTGTGTCTGTGTCTGTGTCTGTGTCTGTGTCTGTGTCTGTGTCTGTGTCTGTGTCTGTGTCTGTGTCTGTGTCTGTGTCTGTGTCTGTGTCTGTGTCTGTGTCTGTGTCTGTGTCTGTGTCTGTGTCTGTGTCTGTGTCTGTGTCTGTGTCTGTGTCTGTGTCTGTGTCTGTGTCTGTGTCTGTGTCTGTGTCTGTGTCTGTGTCTGTGTCTGTGTCTGTGTCTGTGTCTGTGTCTGTGTCTGTGTCTGTGTCTGTGTCTGTGTCTGTGTCTGTGTCTGTGTCTGTGTCTGTGTCTGTGTCTGTGTCTGTGTCTGTGTCTGTGTCTGTGTCTGTGTCTGTGTCTGTGTCTGTGTCTGTGTCTGTGTCTGTGTCTGTGTCTGTGTCTGTGTCTGTGTCTGTGTCTGTGTCTGTGTCTGTGTCTGTGTCTGTGTCTGTGTCTGTGTCTGTGTCTGTGTCTGTGTCTGTGTCTGTGTCTGTGTCTGTGTCTGTGTCTGTGTCTGTGTCTGTGTCTGTGTCTGTGTCTGTGTCTGTGTCTGTGTCTGTGTCTGTGTCTGTGTCTGTGTCTGTGTCTGTGTCTGTGTCTGTGTCTGTGTCTGTGTCTGTGTCTGTGTCTGTGTCTGTGTCTGTGTCTGTGTCTGTGTCTGTGTCTGTGTCTGTGTCTGTGTCTGTGTCTGTGTCTGTGTCTGTGTCTGTGTCTGTGTCTGTGTCTGTGTGTGTGTGTGTGTGTGTGTGTGTGTGTGTGTGTGTGTGTGTGTGTGTGTGTGTGTGTGTGTGTGTGTGTGTGTGTGTGTGTGTGTGTGTGTGTGTGTGTGTGTGTGTGTGTGTGTGTGTGTGTGTGTGTGTGTGTGTGTGTGTGTGTGTGTGTGTGTGTGTGTGTGTGTGTGTGTGTGTGTGTGTGTGTGTGTGTGTGTGTGTGTGTGTGTGTGTGTGTGTGTGTGTGTGTGTGTGTGTGTGTGTGTGTGTGTGTGTGTGTGTGTGTGTGTGTGTGTGTGTGTGTGTGTGTGTGTGTGTGTGTGTGTGTGTGTGTGTGTGTGTGTGTGTGTGTGTGTGTGTGTGTGTGTGTGTGTGTGTGTGTGTGTGTGTGTGTGTGTGTGTGTGTGTGTGTGTGTGTGTGTGTGTGTGTGTGTGTGTGTGTGTGTGTGTGTGTGTGTGTGTGTGTGTGTGTGTGTGTGTGTGTGTGTGTGTGTGTGTGTGTGTGTGTGTGTGTGTGTGTGTGTGTGTGTGTGTGTGTGTGTGTGTGTGTGTGTGTGTGTGTGTGTGTGTGTGTGTGTGTGTGTGTGTGTGTGTGTGTGTGTGTGTGTGTGTGTGTGTGTGTGTGTGTGTGTGTGTGTGTGTGTGTGTGTGTGTGTGTGTGTGTGTGTGTGTGTGTGTGTGTGTGTGTGTGTGTGTGTGTGTGTGTGTGTGTGTGTGTGTGTGTGTGTGTGTGTGTGTGTGTGTGTGTGTGTGTGTGTGTGTGTGTGTGTGTGTGTGTGTGTGTGTGTGTGTGTGTGTGTGTGTGTGTGTGTGTGTGTGTGTGTGTGTGTGTGTGTGTGTGTGTGTGTGTGTGTGTGTGTGGCCCTGTGAGGGGGGTAGCTAAATAAAAGGTGAACAGGACTGAATGTTGGTATTTCCAAAATTGGGATCCTTCCCTTTTATGTTGTCCACTTGGACTTTTAGCCTCCATGCGGCATGCATACATGCAATCCTAATACTCCTAAGTTCTATATCCATGTAGCACATCGATTTCCTTTCCTTCTGTTCCAGAGTGTCACGTGATGCGGCACCAGACGTCGAGCGGGTCGCCAGCAGCCACACTGCCTCAACACCCGGGCACATCACGATCGGCTGCATTCACAACGATGCAAAAGTCATACGACATCGGCCTCTAAACTGATACCTGTTCAGATGCGGACAAAATGTACATAGTCGAAAACCCCTGGAAGCCACCTCGCAACTTCACATGGCCAACATCGACTCACGTGGAAAAGGGACAGGAGAAGATTAGATGTCTCACACCGTACTGCATTGAGAAGCACCCGTGGTTGGCTTACTCCTCATCCAAGTCGGGCATATTTTGCCGATTCTGCGTACTCTTCGGTAAAGACTCAGTAGGTGCCGTCGGCTCGTCGGCAGGCACCCTTGTTACAAAGCCACTGACCAAGTACAAGAAAATGACAGACAACAAGAACACCGGCGTGTTGGACTCTCATGGCAGTCGAAAACATCACGAGAACGCTGTCCAGGACGCTGTACGGTTCGTGGATGCAATGCAGGATAGACGCAAGGACATCAGCATGCGGCTCGATTTGCAAGCTGCTAAAGACGAGGAAGAGACTCGTAAGCGCCTCAGACCCATCATCGAGCTGATCTCAGTATGCGGCAAGCAGAGCATCCCCCTCAGGGGTCACAGGGATACTGGACGTATCAACATTGAGGAGAACAGCGAGAGCAACGAAGGTAACTTCCGCGCTGTGCTTCGCTACAGAGCTGTAGGAGATGTTAACTTGCGGAACCATCTGGAAAACTCTGCCGGCAACGCCCTGTATCTAAGCCCAAGTATCCAGAACGAAGTTATAAACTGTATCGGGGTCATGATGACAAACAAGGTGACATACGACGTCAATACAAGCGAAGCGGGACCATACTTCTCCATACTTGCCGATGAAACCACAGATATTACAGCCTGTGAGCAACTGAGTATTTGTATAAGGCACGTGACAGACGACGGACACATACGGGAGGATTTCATGGGGTTCTGTTATGTCCACGATGAGACATTTGACCTGAGCTTCAGCGATGTAACAGATGGCAACATACTGGAACCAAAAGTGACGGGTAAACTGATGGGGAAGACTATCATGACGGCAGTAGAAAAGTTTGGCCTAAATGTCGCCTCATGCGTAGGGCAAGGCTTCGACGGTGCGGCGGTGATGAGCTCAGAGCTGAAAGGTGCGGCCACCGTGCTTCTCGAGAAAAATCCGATGGCTCTGTATATCCACTGCTGTAGCCACTCACTGAACTTGGCACTGGTAGCAGCAAGCAAACTCCAACCCGTGAGGAACATGTATGGAAGTGTTCAGAGCATCGTTGACTTTCTGAACAGCAGCGCCAAGAGGAAGGCTGTTTTCCAGGCAGCAGTCAGCTTCAAGTGTCCAGAAGCATCGAAACAAAGGCTGAAAAAACTGTGCGCAATGAGGTGGGTGGAGCGTCACGAGGCTCTAGATACATTCATCGAGCTTTTCCCAGCCATCGTGCTCACACTGCAGCAGATATCGGGATGGAGTGACGCGACCAGCGCCAGCAAGGCCGAGCCACTGCTGAAAGCAACCACAGCGCTACTTCATGCTCAGCTTGTTCACGACGGCAGACGTGATGAGCATCACCAGGTCAGTAGCCGTTCAGCTTCAAGACAAACAGCAAGACCTGGCGCAAGGTCTGCAGCTCATCGACAGCGCCAACGTGAGCCTGAAACAAAAAGAAGTAGAGTCCATCCAGGAATTCCACAGGATATTCGAACATGTGGAGGAAGTCCGTACGCAGACAGCACCAGGGGAGCCGATACATGTGCCAGGTTCGGGTGAGAGGGAGGCAAAGCGCAAAGGCTTACAGACGCCAGACCCGGAGACCTACTTCCGAACCACGATCTATGAGCCACTTCTGGGGGACCTCATTGATCAGCTCCAGTTCCGCTTTTCTAAGCAAACTAAAAAAAAACATGCTTCTCAGTAAGCTGGTGCCCGGACTCCCATCATTCGAGGAGAGCGGCGCGAGTTCTTCGTTGAAGCGTTGGAACTGTACCGGACAGTGCACCTCCCCACACTCAAGTAGCCGCAGCCGGCGAGCTGAGAATGTGGAGGAGCATGTGGGCTGGGAAGCCACGGTCCCAGAGGCCAGCAACGTTTATCGACGCATTCCGCCGCTGCCCAAGGACCTGCTTTCCTCTGACGTGGGGTCTACTGCGCATAGGTGCCACGCAGCCGGTCACAACAGCCAGCGTAGAGAGGAGCTTATCTACACTGAAGAGGGTAAAAACCTGGCTAAGGAACCGGATGGGAGAGTCGCGCCTCAGCGCGCTGGCGATGATGGCCATCCACCCTGAGCATATTCCATCACCAGAGATGATCCTGAACAACTTCATGCTCCAGAAAAGACGACGCATCAACTGAGGCAGACAAACGAGTTCAGAATCAGTGACTAGTACCGGTGTTATATGAACAAATTATATGAAGCTTTTTAAACTGGGTCGTACCTAATGTAGAATAGCAGTTTGTATTCGATATATCATGTGATGGTTGAATGAGAACCGCAAATTAAACGTATTTGCTAAAAAATTGGTCCCGATTGGTTTTCAACAAAAGCCACATAGTGACTGGTGCAGCGATTCGTTACTAAAACAGTCGTGAGACGTTTGAATAATGAACGAGAAGAGGCTAGTAAAGTTATGTGAACTTCTTCCCACGAAACTGTAGGTAATTTAAGCTTCAACCTCTGGCCCGACATCTTTGTTGACCGTATTTGCACTTAACAATTTAGCTGCTCATTTACCACAATTACTAATTTACCACGATTTATTGCCCGATGTTAATTATGAAACGAGTCGAAACCAGTCAGCCTTGTTATGTGCACTTCTGTTTTCTCCTAATCCAACTAGTGATACGAGCGAAATGGCCTAGCTTCAGCTCATCAAATATCGCCTGAACCGATTCCCCGATGTACCCACGTTTCCAACCAGACCTTTATCCATCTCAGATCCTGCCGTCGTCTCCGGATCGGCGGCGGCCGGTACATCGGCGGCCACGAGCGCCGAGACTCTCTCTTGTGCCGGCCAAGACGTGATGGCCCTGTCGGATCCTGATGGTACACTCAAGTTTGTACAGCTTTTTGAAGCCTGTTGTATTTACAAATTAAGCAGCTATCAATTCATAATTTAACATGATTTATAACTGAGCCGCTATGGATTATAAAACGAAGCGAAACCACTACCAGTCAGCCTGACTTATGTGCACTTCTGTCTTCTCCTAATCCAACTATTGATACGAGCGAAATGGCCTTGCTCGAGCTCCTCAAATATCACCTGAACCGATTCCCCGGTGTACCCACGTTTCCAACCAGGCCTTTATCCATCTCAGATCCTGCCGTCGTCTCCGGATCGGCGGCGGCCGGGACATCAACGGCCACGGACCGTGGAGTCTTCCTCCGGCGCGGTAAGTACATGACACGAGTACGACGTCCCTGTCGAATCCTGATTGTAAATGGTAAGTTCCTGTAGCATGCATATTGCATATGTTTTGTGGGTCTCGCATACTTCCATAATCCATGACAAGATTAGATGAAATATTATATCATCATTCATCAGTTCAAATTTTGCCTCTTAATACTTAAACGCGCATCTCTACCGTTTGTGCAATCGGTGGTATACGTTCACGGTGCTGCCATGTAGTGCCCTGCGTAAGACTAAGAAAAGCGTGATGTAATTCTTTGAAAACGTTGTACAATGTTAAATGTATGCTACGTAGACCGGAACGACTTACACCAAACATCCCCTGGACTGAAGCAACGAATCACATTCCACATTTTTGTGTGCAATAATGTGAACGCAAGTTGCATTGTTTTGTGAGGAACTTTGTCTAACATTTTAAGGAGAATTCACGTTTACATATAAACCGGCATTGTAAAATTATGGGCCTTCAATTTTGTGGGCCCCAAGCACACACAGTGGGCCCTCAATCTGTCGCGGACCCCCCCCCCCCCGAGCTAAACCCTAGCTACGCTACTGTTCGCAGCGGTAGTAGAAATGCTTGGTTGAGATAGGCGGTTTCCACCACGGCCATGGGGTATTTTGCAGGGCTAAATATCCCACTAAATACCCTACGGCGTAAATCAGTAGTCCGATGTATATGCACATCCCCGGGTGGTTTGCAATCTAGAGACTAGCGCTATCAGCTGAAGTTGATGCAGCAGTTGGCCGCCAGGGACCGCTAGTGAGCCAGGGTGCTATGACGTCGCAAGCAAATGGTATCAGTTAAATATTTATTTATTTATTTATAAATAAATAAATATTTAGTGGTACCATTTGCTTGAGACGTCATAACACCCTGGCTCACTAGCGGTCCCTGGCGGCCTGCTGCTGCAACAACTCCAGCTGATAGTGCTAGCCAATCTAGACACCGGGTGGTTCGCTTTTTCTGCGCAATAGATGTCCACAAAAAGTTGTGCCATGCATTTGGCAGCACAAAGGATTTCCGTTATTAAAAAACATGACGTCACCAACCCAATTTCCGCTTAAAACTAAAAGTTGAATATCCTCCAAGATAAGCATTTTTTTTTCGGGAAAAAGTTCACGAACATGTTCAGCTGACCTCGCCTGACATGTAGACATACAATTAAGTGTGATTCGACAACTTTCAAAAAGGTGGGACAGTCCCTTTAACCCGCGCACTGCAGGGGGGTTGATTTCCGCCCCCCTCAGGTTTTTCAAAGATACCGAAAAAAACGGCGGCGCGCAGCGCCGCCGGGTTTTGGCACACCTGTTAGGACATCAATTTCGCACACTTTGAAAAAAAGAATAACCTCGGGTCATCTCAGGTCAGGTCACCAGACCAGGTCAAGTGACCCCACCTCCAAAAATGTTTGCTGTTGTGCCAAAGCCAGAGTTTTTCACCGATCAGTTTGAAACTTACAGGATGTCATGAGGGTATACGTACTTACAATTCGTATATCTCGGAATTTTGATATCGGTGACCTAAGGTCAGGCCAATTTCGTAACCTCCCCATACTAAGTCAATGGGGAAATATACAAATGCTTCCTATTTCAAGGATATGCATGATATTAGTCCAATTACTTCTGGATCATGTTATTATAGGATATTCTTGATGATCCAAGTGTAATTTTTGTTAAGTGACCCCTATTGGGTCATTTGAGGTCATGCGAGGTCACCATCACTGTTTTGTCAATAACTCCCGACATAATGAAGATAGAGAAGTAAAACAGACATCAATGTGTTTATCTCGTCGAGATACGTCTTCCCATATGTAACATGCCCTACTTGGGTCACCACTTGACCTTGACCTGAGGTAAAATTGTTAAGTTGACTTAACAAGGTCACCATGTATATCATTCAAAGCGCCTTGACAAGATAAACACAATTCCGTAAACAGTTTTTCGTTATCTTTATTAAGTAGAAAGTTAATAGCAAAACACGATTTGGCAAAACAAAACTGTATTTTTCCCTTTTTGACCTCTGGAGCTTCAAATATTGACCCGAGATCAAATCTGAGGACACCTTAGCGACTGCAAATTTCACTGGCTGGCTTTCGCTTTTTCCGTTTGTTTCTAACTAGCATTGTTTCTGAGATATATGGGAATTTCTGGAGCGATGTCCTAAAACAGGAAAAAATGAAAAATTTGACCTTTGATGACCTCTGGTGACCTCAATTTTGACCTGACCTAAAAGAACACTGAAATACTTTCGATAGAACATGTATCAAGCTATCAAATGCCTTTTTCCGCTTCTCGCTACGTAGCGTAGTTTTCGAGATCTCAAGGGGGGGGGGGGCGGAAATCAACCCCCCCTGCAGTTCGTGTTCGGCGCAAAGGCCCTGCAGTGCGCGGGTTAAGAGTTCCACTTTTTTTTTTAAAGAGTTACAGGTGTTGAGCTTAAAAAAAATATTCCAAGTGGTATATAGCTGATCCCAAATTGGTGTCGCTGGTTCCAAAGTTGATATGGCAGTTTGCAACTCCAGCTCCTAAAAGTTGGCATGACCCATGCCATACCTGTCATACTGCATTTTCCATCCGTGTACCTTTCATCCGTTTTGTTTGGCCCTTTCAACGATTGGGAAGGGGCCCTTTCAGCGCTCGGGAAGGGGGCCCTTTCGAGGCGCCCCCCCCCCGGACGAAATCCTGGCTACGTGCCTGATCTCTGTCCATGAAGCCCTTCTAGGACGTGACGAGTTTGTGAACCCTTGCCCCCTACTGCCGTAGTAAGAAAACAAGAGCATTTCCTCACCACCTCGGAGCGTGAAAGCCGCAGTTCCACACAGGGTATATATTTCATCAGGGGGCCAGAGTCGCCTCATAGAGCGAAGAGCCGCCGGGGGGCAGGACGACCACCACCGGGTCCACAGCTTCGCGGCGCGATCAGTCGCAACAAACTCACAAAGCCCTCGCAACAGCCAACCAAACAGCCCACCAGCTAACTTAACAGAACAAACATCACCAGCTGTAAATAAACAACTCCGGCTCGTGCGTTGTATATCACAGTGACAAAGGAACGCGGAATGTGGTGCGGCGCACGCAACAAAGGACAACGCACTCACGCAATCATATCACGAATACAGCTTAGGTGAGGACAACCATAAATGGCAGACAAACCAGTGGCGGCGGAAGGTATTTTCGGATGGGGGGTGGGGGCAAAGAAACCCAGGGGGCCCCCTCCGCCAAAAGCCCCCCCCCCAAAAAAAAAGAGTCGCGAAATGGTATCTCCTCGGACTTAGGCCACTATTTTGCAGGGCCCCTAAATGGTCGCAAAAAAACCTCGGGCCCTCGGTCATTTTTTCGGTCAAGACAAAATCGAACTAACTTCTTGGAATTTATGGGGGGGGGGAAATCATATGTTTGCCCCCAACTTCTTGAGTAGGGGGGAAGCTGCCCCCTGTTCCCTCTTTCGTCGCCCCGAGACAAACTTACACCAGTCGTTACGCCACCAGCCAATACGTCATGCGATGGGCGAGTGAGACACTGATTGGCACAGGAACGGGCGCGCCAGACGGAGACGACTGCGCTCCAGCCGGCGTCAGATAAACTCGCATGTTTCCACCCGACCGACACGTAGTTCCTCGCAACACTTGTGATAAACACGACAGCTGCAGTCGGTAGGGGACACACATGGACTCACAGTCGCTCGCCGAGCTCTCTGTCACGCGACACTAATCAACAGTTGGGTCGCTATAGGGACCGCGCTCGACCTCTCCTCACATACAGCAGAATACAGATCGACCGAGGTCCCGACCAAAAATATAACTCCGGTCGCCGGTCTCCGCTCAGATCAGGGTGAAAATATTGGCACGTGACTCTGCACTGATGCACCGTCATTTTGCAGACCTATACTGTACCCTGTAGCATCGGACACGACCTGCTATTCACCATTGCCATTCTACACTACGTTCCTCATCTGACAGTAACGCCATCACCGGAGCGCAGCCGTCGCAGCGCAGCCGTCTTACCGGCCCGGGAGCGGCCGGTCAGCCGCTGATCGCCGGAGCGCAGCCGTCGCAGCGCAGCCGTCTTACCGGCCCGGGAGCGGCCGGTCAGCCGCTGATCGCCGGCGCACTGCCGCCGGCTGCCAGCGTCAGCAGCAGCTGTTTGTACGTGGGGTCACCGCCAGAGGCCGGCGTCTCGGCGGCTGCGATGAACTGCCGCCGCTGCGCCTCAGACAGCTGGAATCAAACGAGAGCAGTGAACGAGTGTTATCATAACATTTACAGCTGATCATGATCATTGAGGTTTACGGGCACACCGAATACTAAGTCATACGGCGCCCATAACTACATAATTAACGTATAGACAATATATGGCGATCGCAACTATGGAATACAACGATGGCGATGATGGGAAAATGAGTGGGAAAGAAAAACGGAATTTTTGTCAAGGTGCCGGGACGTACCCTACTCTTCACGAACTACACAGAGGGATCTTTACCGTGCAGTGGGGCGGCCTACACTACACTGACTCTCACGCCAGCCGCCGCGGTCTATCAGCTGGACGAGCTTCGCACAACGGACCAGAACAAAGTAAACATAACAACGAGTGAAAAGGATACCTAATGAAAGCAATCACAGTGAAGAAAACGATATATCACGAACGTAATGCAAAAGCTGAAATCAGAGGAACGACGAGACAAGATCAAAATCAGACAAACTCGGCTGACCAGTCACAGTGCGCATTTTCCGTCGGGCGGGTCCGCCTTGCCGAGTCGAAGGATCTGTGACCCATCCTTCGACGAGAACTAGGACTACTGCCCCTCGGGAGGGGAAAGGAATATACCAGCTGGGCCTCGCTTCTCGGGGCGTCCCCTTGGGAACAGGGACGTCTCGAGGGTGCGGCCCGGAACTGGCGGCGGTGGTCTCAGTGAGGGCGCCTCCACTCGCCTCCTGGGCGAGGGGTCAGCAGTCAGCAGTGAGGGACGCGACATCCTCGGCCGCTCCCGCTGTCCGGTTGGCAGCCTTCCCTTCATGTTCTCCTGTTCAATGAGGCGGGCCCGCCTTGCTTCACAAGCACGCCTCTCTGACTCTCTGACTCCACAAGCACGCCTCTCTGACTCTCTGACTCCACAAGCACGCCTCTCTGACTCCTGACGCCTCTGACTCTCTGACTCCACAAGCACGCCTCTGACTCCTGACGCCTCTGACTCTCTGACTCCACAAGCACGCCTCTCTGACTCTCTGACTCCTGACGCCTCTGACTCTCTGACTCCACAAGCACGCCCCTCTGACTCCTGACGCCTCTGACTCTCTGGCTCCACAAGCACGTCTCTCTAACTCCCGACGCCTCTCTGACTCTCTGACTCCACAAGCACGCCTCTCTGACTCCTGACGCCTCTGACTCTCTGACTCCACAAGCACGTCTCTCTGACTCCCGACGCCTCTCTGACTCCCGACGCCTCTCTGACTCTCTGACTCCACAAGCACGCCTCTCTGACTCCTGACGCCTCTCTGACTCCTGACGCCTCTGACTCTCTGACTCCACAAGCACGTCTCTATGACTCCCAACGCCTCTCTGACTCTCTGACTCCACAAGCACGCCTCTCTGACTCCCGACGCCTCTCTGACTCCACAAGCACGCCTCTGACTCCTGACGCCTCTGACTCTCTGACTCCACAAGCACGCCTCTCTGACTCCTGACGCCTCTGACTCTCTGACTCCACAAGCACGCCTCTCTGACTCCTGACGCCTCTGACTCCACAAGCACGCCTCTCTGACTCCTGACGTCTCTCTGACTCCACAAGCACGCCTCTCTGACTCCTGACGCCTCTCTAACTCCACAAGCACGCCTCTCTTGACTCCCGACGCCTCTCTGACTCTCTGACTGCACAAGCACGCCCCTGTGACTCCTGACGCCTCTCTGACTCCTGACGCCTCTCTGACTCCACAAGCACGCCTCTCTGGCTCTCTGACTCTCTGACTCTCTGACTCCACAAGCACGCCTCTCTGACTCCTGACGCCTCTCTGACTCCACAAGCACGCCTCTCTGACTCCTGACGCCTCTGACTCCACAAGCACGCCTCTCTGACTCCACAAGCACGCCTCTCTGACTCCTGACGCCTCTCTGACGCTGCGGCGTTTCAGCAGAATTCGCTCCTCCCAGCCCCGGAGTCACCAGGGTCGGGGAGCTCACCGGCGACGTCAGTGGGGTTATCCCAGCCACACTGAATGGATTAATCACGCTGGTTGAGCTCCACGAGGGAGCCTCAGGGGAGCGATCCTCATGACGCTCAGTCCCCTTTTGACCTGCTGCCCACACGTCCGTGCTGCACTGCCGCCGAGGTGGCAGCGGCTGAGAGGGCGCTCACATGTGACGTGGCAGAGACTGACACGGGTGTCACTGTGTCGTGACAGGGACTGACAACGGTGTCACTGTGCCGTGACGGGGACTGATACGGGTGTCACTGTGTCGTGACAGGGGCTGACACGGGTGTCACTGTGTCGTGACAGGGACTGACACCGGTGTCACTGTGTCGTGACGGGGACTGACACGGGTGTCACTGTGTCGTGACAGGGGCTGACACGGGTGTCACTGTGTCGTGACGGGGACTGACACAGGTGTCACTGTGTCGTGACAGGGGCTGACACGGGTGTCACTGTGTCGTGACAGGGACTGACACCGGTGTCACTGTGTCGTGACGGGGACTGACACCGGTGTCACTGTGTCGTGACGGGGACTGACACGGGTGTCACTGTGCCGTGGCAGGGACTGACACGGGTGCCACTGTGTCGTGGCAGGGGCTGACACGGGTGTCACTGTGTCGCTACAGGGACTGACACGGGTGTCACTGTGTCGTGGCAGGGACTGACACGGGTGCCACTGTGTCGTGGCTGACACGGGTGTCACTGTGTCGTGGCAGGGACTGACACGGGTGCCACTGTGTCGTGACAGGGGCTGTCACGGGTGTCACTGTGTCGTGACAGGGGCTGACACGGGTGTCACTGTGTCGTGACAGGGGCTGACACGGGTGTCACTGTGTCATTACAGGGACTGACACGGGTGTCACTGTGTCGTGACAGGGGCTGACACGGGTGTCACTGTGTCGTGGCAGAGACTGACACGGGTGTCACTATGTCGTGGCTGACACGGGTGTCACTGTGTCGTGGCAGGGACTGACACGGGTGCCACTGTGTCGTGACAGGGGCTGACACGGGTGTCACTGTGTCGTGACAGGGGCTGACACGGGTGTCACTGTGTCGTGGCAGGGACTGACACGGGTGCCACTGTGTCGTGACAGGGGCTGACACGGGTGTCACTGTGTCGT
Organism: Chirona hameri; assembly: GCA_036785665.1. Classification (NCBI taxonomy): domain Eukaryota; kingdom Metazoa; phylum Arthropoda; class Thecostraca; order Balanomorpha; family Balanidae; genus Chirona; species Chirona hameri. The sequence continues at coordinate 18,510 of JAXIVJ010009146.1, forward strand.
GACAGGGGCTGACACGGGTGTCACTGTGTCGTGGCTGACACGGGTGTCACTGTGTCGTGGCAGGGACTGACACGGGTGTCACTGTGTCGTGACAGGGGCTGACACGGGTGTCACTGTGTCGTGACAGGGGCTGACACGGGTGTCACTGTGTCGTGGCAGGGACTGACACGGGTGCCACTGTGTCATTACAGGGACTGACACGGGTGCCACTGAGCGAGGCGAAGGCTCAGAGACGGACAACTGGTGTGCAGCCAGGTGGCAGTGGCGGAGGGACGGGCAGTGCCGCGTGGCGCTGGTGGCAGTGGCGGAGGGACGGGCGCCTTGCTCGGCGGCACAACGGCCAGGCCGAACGACTGTAACAGAAAAATCAGCTGTGTCCTCGAGTCTTAGAACTGCCTAGCTGCAGGAGTTCCTTCGGCTTTCTCAGCGCACGAAACCTTCGTATGGAATGCATGGTACATGGCACGTGTCTCACGAAAAGACACGCCTTTGGAACACTTAATCGAAATTATTTCCTTTTCCCGAAGGACATGCTCGATCAAATGTTCTATGAGAAAGCTAATACATTTTATGTTTATGTAAATGTTTGCCCATGGGGCAACATTCATTGCCCCTGACAAATTACAATTAACATTGCCCCTGGTGCTAATCGCGGGGCAGGGCGCTTACAAATCATAAACGTTGACAAAATAAAAGAATGCAACGCAAAATGTAAGAAATATTTCTTCCTTAGTTTGATTGGTACAATACGCAACATCATGCCAACCTCGCTTATCCCCAGTTGTACCGCATGTCAGTGCGACCAACCAACACCAGAGCCGTCTGCACCTGCCCTCCGTTCCCGGCACCAACCCCAGCTGTGTTCGTACGAGTCACCGTGAATCACACTGCCAGAACACCAGGGCCACAGTCTGCGACAGACTGAGCCGTCAATACACTGCTGAATTGAGGCAATTGCCATCATCCGGCCGCACATTCAGAGCCGACAGGCGACACCTGTGCGGTGTGCCCCGCCCCGTCCGCACCTCCCCAAATACAGGTGTGAGGCACGGTCCGGAGATGGGGGACGACTGAGGGGTGACGACAATCAATACATCTCAAATCAAAAGCAATACTCGTAACGTCAGAGCCCGAGTCCATCGCCGGTGATCAGATCACACGCATGGTGGCGTTCACCACGTCCTGCCACACGATGCCGACCATCTCGCCACGTCTGCCATTAGGTGTCGTTCACCACGCCCTACCACACGAAATGCCGACCATCTCGTCACGTCTGCCATTAGGTGGCGTTCACCACGTCCTGCCACACGAAATGCCGACCATCCCGTCACGTCTGCCATTAGATCAGAGGTTCACCACGTCCTGCCACACGAAATGCCGACCATCTCGTCACGTCTGCCATTAGATCAGAGGTTCACCACGTCCTGCCACACGAAATGCCGACCATCTCGTCACGTCTGCCATTAGGTGTCGTTCACCACGTCCTGTCACACGAAATGCCGACCATCTCGTCACGTCTGCCATTAGGTGTCGTTCACCACGTCCTGTCACACGAAATGCCGACCATCTCGTCACGTCTGCCATTAGGTGTCGTTCACCACGTCCTGTCACACGAAATGCCGTCCATCTTGTCACGCCTGTCATAGTATCAGAGTCGGGTAGGTGTCCATTTAAACATCATATGGGCGCTGTTACAAAACATTTATGAAACAATCGATAACTATTTTCTATTATCGTGCTTCACTGCCGAAATTGGAGCGCTTGAACTCAGCGCCTTTCGCTATAAGCTGGCCCAGCATGGCTGGTTAACCCGCGCCGTGCCGGGGGGCGTTTAGACGTCCCCTGAGGTTTCTCGAGGATAGCGAAAAAACGGCGGCGCTGCGCGCCGCTGTTTTTGGCACAGCTGTTCGGCCATCAATTGCGCACATTATATAAAAACATACCTCAGGTCACCTCAGGTCAGGCCACCAGACCAGGTCACGACCCCACCTCCAAAAATGTTTCCGGTCGTACCACAGCCACAGTTTTTGGCCGATTGATTTCGTACTTACAGGATTGTATAAGAGCAATAGTACCTACAATACGTATATCTCGGATTTTTTTTTTAAATATTGGTGACCTAAGATCGGGTCAATTTCGTGACCTCCCCATTATAAGTCAATGGGGAAATAATCAAATGCTTCCTATTCTGAGGATACGAATTATATCAGCCCAATTCCTTCTGGATCATGTTATCATAGGCCATTCTTGAAGTTCCATGTGTAATTTTTGTTCGGTGACCCCTACAGGGTCAGATGAGGTCACCAACATTTTGTTTGCCAATAACTCTCGACAAAATCAAGATAGAGAAGTGAAACTGGCACCAATGTGTTTGTCTTGTCAAGACACGTCTCCCAATGTGCAACATGACCTATTTGGGTCACCACTTGACCTTGACCTGAGTTCACATTTATAAGTTGACCTAACCTGGTCATCATGCATATGATACGAAGCGCCTTGACGAGACAAACACAATGGCGTCAAAATTATTGCCCTATCTTTGTTAAGTAAACAATTTATTTGTGAAAACTGTTTTGCTAAAAAATAGCCTTTTTGACAATTGAGCTCTGGAGCCTAAACTATTCACCTGAGCTAAAATCTGAGGACACCCTGTCGATTGCATTTTTCAAGAGCTTTCCATTGTTTTTGTTTTCGTTTGTTCCTAGCTATCATAGTTCCTGTGCTATCCGGGAATTTCGGAATCGGAAAACATGATGGCCGTCCAGTTTCTGTTCGGCTGCTGCTATCAGCGTGCACGAGCTGTTTTGTTGAATTGCTATTGGCCGGCGCTAACAATATGCTAGCAGTTTAATCGATAGTTGCAGTGCTTCTAGTAGCGGAAGCCCTCTGGAGTCGACCCGATAACTTTTTGCTTCCAAGCAAATTCCTGGAGTCTTTGAATATCTCAGCAACTAGGGTGAATCTGGAGAAATGAAGTATTGGTTCAATTCAGAAAAATGTGTTCTATAGACCAGTGTCAATAACCCCAACTAAGCGATGTGAGTAGGCACACTCGGTGCGTTTCTCGCGACTGTATTGCCACCTATTTGTGGATATGGCATGGTATAACTTTCTCCTTCACCCGCTAGGTGTCTGGGTTATTTATGACCTCCAGGCACCCCATCTGGAGTCTGGTGTCCGACTATCGCATCACGATCGTACTCACGCGTTCACGCTATTACCCCTGGCACACACTCGCCATGGCATTCGTTGCCGACGGCGGATGTGGCGCGTGTCGAGGTGACTGACAAACTGACGACAAAAGACTAAGGGTCTGTTCCAGTGGCTCCTCCAAAAAAATGATATTAGTTTAGAGGAGGTTGGAGGAGCACTGATTTGCGTCGCCACGGGAACAATTTCGGATGAGGTATCAGCTGTTTGCGAGCATGTCAAGTAGACAGTGCTGATGCATTGAAGACAAACACGGCGTCCAGATCCACAACAAATATGAGATACCCAATTTTGAATTTGATACCCAATTTTAAGTACCCATAGGGAAAATGAGAATAAAAAATACTATTCGCACCACTTCAATTTCACATTCAGTCCTCACTCTTTCTCTTATGTGTAAAACACATTGGGGTCCGAATTACATATGAATGAACCGCACCACTAATGTCTACCATATCCTCCTCCAGCCTCCTCCAAAAAAAAAAACACCTTTCATTTCGGAGGAGTTCAGAGGAGGTTTGAGGCGGGCTTGGAAGAGCTTAGAGGAGTTTGGATGAGCCACGGGAACGATACTATTCATTTGGAAGAGCTTAGAGGAGGTTTGAGGAGGTTAGAGGAGCCACTGGAACAGACCCTGAGACACAAAACATCGACGTTTATAGTCAATTCTGACCAGGGTTGTCCTCGAATAAGATTTTTAGACTGACTCGACTCTGTCTCATTTTCGAAAGGGCTCTGACTCAACTCTGACTCAAACGGGGCAATTGTTTTTGGCGATTCAGCTTTGACTCATTTGCTTTTACCCCGAACCAATCAACAAGCTCAATAGTCAATACTGATAGCAGGCTAGAGCTAGTAGGTTGTAAAACACTAACCGGTGTGCTGTATTCATACATAGGTACTTACGGTTACGAGTTACGGTAGTCATTCCTGGCCTTTTGTTACTTACACAACTTTTCTCAGTCAGATAGACACGACTGCAGACTGCAGTAGGAACACTGCATTTAGAACAAAGCAGTCAACAAACTATTATACGATATTGAAGTCTTTCTCATTAGTATAATTCAATTAAACCACACCATCCACCAGCGTTTCACAAGGGTGTGCCACACGAACATGTAACTTCCCCCACAGCCAACCCCAACCACAAAATGTAATATTTTGTAGCGTTCAACTTCAATACAATTCAATGCATATTCCTAATTCCTAACTGTCGTGGACAAGCAATGGAATGTTTTGATTGGCCGAAAGCCTGGCAATGATAAACCATCTGTTAGAAGAAGAAATGTAGGGGCTAGCGGTTCAGTCACCAGCAACATTAAATAAATTTGAGCGAAACCTGGCTATGAACTGGTTATTCTAGTTAGAACTGGGACGACTAGTGCGCGCCCTTGGAGAAGGCGGGACCGTAAGGCCATTTGTCACCCGTTTCCCCCGCTCTCGCCCCCCCCCCCTCCTCTCACGCTTCACCGCACCCCGGCCAGACGGTTCTCGTAATCGGGCAGGGCTCTGGCGCCCAGTCCAGATTCGGAGATGAATCGCAAAAAGCGGATACTAGTGCCATCTACATGCGGATACTGAAAACAGTTGCAACACGAGGTATTTCTCGGAATACCTCAAACACGTGGAATGGTTCCCGCTGATCATTAGCATTTTCGGAAACAGAGGTAATGTGTCTAAAACACTATACAACGTTTGTTTTGCTCCGTTGTCTGTGGCCAGAGTAATTCATAGCCAAACTTCATGCAACGTTGCAAGGAAAATGACTAGTGATATCGATAAATCCTTGAATAAAAATAAAGTGTGTGGCAAGCTGATCAAGAAACATGCACTGTTTTGCACGCAGTGCTTAAGGTTTGCCCAGTGAAACGCTGCGAAAGTTGGTCTGAAAAAACTTTGCCGTGCAATATGTTGCAAATGGTTGCATATTTTGATGAAAAACTTTGCCATGCAGAAAGCTCCGGTACTGAACTCCGTAATATTATAATTTCATAGACGTCGAGCGAAAACAGAACTGCTGAGAGCCCAGGAAAGCCTTCCATAGGTTTACCATAGGCAGGCTGCGGAAACGCACCCTTAAAGGGAAATAATGACCTTTTTCCACAAAAATGGAGTTAGCACTTGAAATCGCCAGACGAGACCAAAATATATTGTAAATTCATCACATTTTGCATGAAAACTTTCCTACCGAAAGATATTTCAAGTTAAAGTTGATAAGCGTTCCACACTTTTAACGACCGGTACTTGCAAGTACTTTTGGTCCTCATCAAACTGCGGGCTTTTCCCGTAGTTTTTTTACGCAATGGAGTGGAAAATATATTGTGCGTTCTGCTTGTTGTGATTATATGCCCGGCGGTCTTCTAAAACTAACAGCGATTGGAAAAAGTGGCAATAAAATCGGAAGCTCATCGATGCACATCAACGGCGGGATAGTTAGTGGTTGCGACCCTCAATTTTTGAAAATAAATTCATGTTTTCAACATTAGGAGTATTGTATAATTTGTCTGTGGCTGTATATAACACTATGCTTTATATTATCATGAAAAATAATAATTTTTCCCCAAAAACTAACAAACAATAACACAAAACTGGCAATTAAATCGGAAGCTCATCGATGCACATCGACGGCGACCTATTTAGCGTCGGCGATTTGTTTACAAAGCATTGTCATGCTTCTCGGCGCACTTAACCATTGTGGCGAGTTGTTGCTAGTAGCGCTTTCGTTCTCCATGGCAACCAGGCGTGAGCCAATGAAAAGCCAGAACGTTTCCCTTTCTGGCTTTTGATTGGCTGACGCCTGGTTGCCATGGAGAATGAAAGCGCTACTAGCGTGTGTCCGAGCAGCGCTCAGTTTGATCGGAAATGTCACAGAGCCTCCAAAAATGCCGCAATGGATGTAAACAATGGTAGGGAAGGGCGAATTTGTCAATGACCTTCATGAAGTACACAAGGTACTTGTTTGGTATTTTTCCCAAACTTACAACTTCGAATTTGGGAATAATTTTATTTAATTCTTAAATTTAAATAAAATAATTTTAAAACCATAGCGGTAGCCTAAGAAATTGTTGCTAACAAAATCAAAAGGTCATTATTTCCCTTTAAAGGGAATAGTTCACCTTTAACATGGGGTTTTAGACTGAGATAGCAGATTTGTAGAGCAGATCTAAAAATGGTTTGTGGTGAAAGAATTACCTCTCTACGTTAAGTAATTTCGACACAGGACTAGTGGGCCCGATTTCAATCCCGCTGTTCCGGGCCACGATCGGGGAATGAACGCTCGCCGCCGCGCCGCCGGAGGCAGGTACACTCTCGGGCACGTAGTCTCTGGTCACGACGCCTCGTTAATATCCGCTCAGCCGCCCGGGCGGCGCGGCGGCCCCTTGTCAGAGACTGTACTTGGCGTCAGGCGGAGCGGGGCGGAGCCAGAACGCCAGCTGCTATCGTACGATTTCTCGTGAAATAGAAAGAGAAACTTACTTCTTTCTCCACATATATCCATCAGTTGTCCAAACCAAAGTCATATTCATAGTTTTGAGCTCAAGATGCACCTAATGGTTGAACTTCAAGACAACTTTCAAGGTGACCTATTCCCTTTAAAGGAAATAGTTCACCTTCGGGAAATTTTTCAGAACACGATTTTATTATATTTTTGAATACAGTTTCTTTTTTTATTTTCAAAAATGGTCCTACATCGCGCCAATTCAGGACAGAAGGTCGTAAATTATTAATGTTATGGTGTGCATTATTGGTCTGCGCATGCTCCATGGCAGTGCTGGCACTTTCAGACGGTACGGTACATCATATATGCGCCGTATTCCTTCGCCACAAAGTCAAATATCTTAGGCTGGAGAGTCTTTTCAGCCAATAAAAGTTCCAGATAAGGATTTCTCAACACGTGCTACAAAACTGCTATTTCAGTTCAAAACCCATGTTGAAGGTGAACTATTTCCTTTAAGCCAACGTTGCCAGCACTCGGCATCGGCCAAAACACACATGTTTCGTAACCGTTTCCACCCCACAGCGGCAACAGCAGCAGCGGGCGCCTGCGTTGGTCGTCGTCGGCCTCGCGAGGGAGAGGGGTGTGTGACCTTGAGGGCACCTCTAGCCGGCAGTATGACGTCACTATCAGCTCGGGCCGGCGCGGCGCGGCGCGGCGCGGCGCGGCAGTCGGGCGGGGCCAGCCGGGTGTGTGTGTGTGACGTCACAGCCGGCCGGACGAGGGTCGACACCAGAAGGGAGGGATATAGTCGGCGTGGTGGCGGCGGCGGCGGCGGACGACACACTGCGGTCGCTGAGGGGTGGTACGATACGATTGGACTGCTGTGACCAGTGCAGTGACGCCACTCACATCGATTTGACGAGGTAAGGCTGTGCGCCTGCTGTTGGCGGCACGCATGCGGGTTCGAGACGGGATGATCGCATTGCATATTCATATTGCGTGCTCCTATATGCTATTGCTCTTGTCTTACGAACTTTATCATATTGCTGATGTCGCTGATTTTTGACGACGGGACCGCCGGGCCTTAAATTTTAAGCTCTTTTTCCATCGTTCGGTCAAGACTGGTAATTGATTCAACTTTTTTTTAGAACTATTCAATCATGATTCATTTTGGAATCTGAATGATTCAATCACCGTTCGATTCACGGATACAATTTTGAGAATTGATTCTTTCCGATTCAAAGAATCAAAACAAATATTTGAATCGATTCACGTTTGATTCAACATGTGATGAATTTGTCAAATCAATAAAAACATACATATATATGATCACCAGTGGCGTACCCAGGATTCACTCCAGGAGTGGGATTTTTTTTATCAGGGGGGGGGGGGGGGGGCATAAGGTACCCCACCAAAAAACCTCACCGGATTTGGCCCACTATATTTTTAGAGGGGCATATTTTCAACAAAAACAAAATATTTTTCTTCGAAATATTCTTCGGTCCTATTTCCAAAGGGGCACATACGGCCAAGGGGGCACGTACGGACCTTCAGGAGGGGGCAATTGCCCGTTTGCCCCCCCCCCTTGGGTACGCCTATGATGATCACTAAAGCATTGTTACAGCAATACTATTTCAGTATAAATGAATGTAGTAATTGGGACTGCATATATTTGTACAATTTACCAGTGTACTTGAACCGTTAAGAATCGTTATATCTTTTGATTCAATCAGCCTTGGTTTTATGTGGGTTTTGATTCAATCACGATCCATGAATCAAAAGATCTGGTGGTGAACCAATTATCTTTTGATTCAAGGCATTTTTATTGAACGATTCCAATCGATTCAATCAGTGTCGAATCAATAACCAGTCTGGTTCGGTCAATTTTGAGAGTTTGATAATTTAAGTAATCCAGTTTTTTTTTCTCGCTCATTGTATTTACGGCCCTGATTTCTGTTGTCTCGCGTTGCGCCCTGTTCGCTGTCTCGCGTTGTGCCCTGTTCTCCCGTATCGTCCTGACGCCGCTGCCTTCCGTCAGATGTCCGCTACTCAGGGCGTCCCGGCAATCCCTGCCGCGGTCAGCAGCGACCCGGCCCTGGAGGAGTTTGTCGCCATCTGGCGGCGCGTTCTCGACTGGGACGCTGCCGACAGCCTGAGTCCGCTCTCCGGAGCCCACACGGTACTGGCCGTCACCGATGACGGCCTGCGGATGATGACGCCCTGCGACGTCTCCGATCCGTTCATGGTGGACAAGCAGCTGCAGCGGGCCCTCCTCGGACGGCATATACTGACAGAGCCGGTGCCGCCGACGGACGGCCGGTTCTCGTCCGGCGGCCGGGCCGCCAGACTGGACGGCGGAGAAGTCAGCCTGTCTCGGTTGGGCGAAGAGCCGGCGTTCGGTGCCGGCGGTGAGCAGCCGGCCGCCGCCAGACAGGCTCCCGGAGACGACCAGGCTGTGGTGGTGTATGTCGTCAATATGCCGTTTGTTAACTGCAGCGAGGTCAGCGATGCCATCGGCCGGCACCCGCAGAGCAACCCATTCGCGGCGCCGGAGCTGGAGCCGGAGCCGAAGCTGGAGTCGCCCCAGTAGAGGGAGCGCCGCGGCGCAGGGTGGGGAGAGGGGAACTGCCGGGTCGCCGTTTGGGAATCCGTTTTATCTGCACTGGAATCTCCGGCCATAGTGGGGCGGGCGCGTCACTAAGTGTATCGGCCGTCGGGGGTTTGCCATGGGTTTGTAATGCACAATTCGAGACGCAGCGTTCTGAACTGAGATGGTACCTAACTGTACTGGCTAGACGTTTTGTATGTCCGGTACTTCGTTTGGGATGTGGGCCTGTGTTGTTTGCACTCCAACCGATTTCCAATTTCCTAGTCACGTTTACGCGCATTGTGTAACACAATCTGACCAAAAATAACGATAGTTCAATTCAGCATTCGGATAGCAGTGCTATTTTTACCAATGTGTCAGCATTATAAACAAATATGTAATGAAATAAATCCAGATTGCTCAAAGGACGACTATTGGAAAGGGCAAAATAGCTTTGTGCTCGCGTCCTAGAACACTACAGCTGGAGTCGTAGACCCCACACCGATGGCAGTAAGTTGAGACACACTGACGGGTCACACTGCAGACACTGCACACAATGACGGGTCACACTGCAGACAATGACGGGTCACACTGCAGACAATGACGGGTCACACTGCAGACAATGACGGGTCACACTGCAGACAATGACGGGTCACACTGCAGACAATGACGGGTCACACTGCAGACAATGACGGGTCACACTGCACACAATGACGGGTCACACTGCAGACACTGCAGACAATGACGGGTCACACTGCAGACACTGCACACAATGACGGGTCACACTGCAGACAATGACGGGTCACACTGCAGACACTGCACACAATGACGGGTCACACTGCAGACAATGACGGGTCACACTGCAGACAATGACGGGTCACACTGCAGACACTGCACACAATGACGGGTCACACTGCAGACACTGCACACAATGACGGGTCACACTGCAGACACTGCACACAATGACGGGTCACACTGCAGACACTGCACACAATGACGGGTCACACTGCAGACACTGCACACAATGACGGGTCACACTGCAGACAATGACGGGTCACACTGCAGACACTGCACACAATGACGGGTCACACTGCAGACAATGACGGGTCACACTGCAGACAATGACGGGTCACACTGCAGACACTGCACACAATGACGGGTCACACTGCAGACACTGCACACAATGACGGGTCACACTGCAGACACTGCACACAATGACGGGTCACACTGCAGACACTGCACACAATGACGGGTCACACTGCAGACACTGCACACAATGACGGGTCACACTGCAGACACTGCACACAATGACGGGTCACACTGCAGATACTGCACACAATGACGGGTCACACTGCAGACACTGCACACAATGACGGGTCACACTGCAGACACTGCACACAATGACGGGTCACACTGCAGATACTGCACACAATGACGGGTCACACTGCAGATACTGCACACAATGACGGGTCACACTGCAGACACTGCACACAATGACGGGTCACACTGCAGATACTGCACACAATGACGGGTCACACTGCAGACACTGCAGACAATGACGGGTCACACTGCAGACACTGCACACAATGACGGGTCACACTGCAGACAATGACGGGTCACACTGCAGACACTGCAGACAATGACGGGTCACACTGCAGACACTGCACACAATGACGGGTCACACTGCACACAATGACGGGTCACACTGCAGACAATGACGGGTCACACTGCAGACACTGCACACAATGACGGGTCACACTGCAGACAATGACGGGTCACACTGCAGACAATGACGGGTCACACTGCAGACACTGCACACAATGACGGGTCACACTGCAGACACTGCACACAATGACGGGTCACACTGCAGACACTGCACACAATGACGGGTCACACTGCAGACACTGCACACAATGACGGGTCACACTGCAGACACTGCACACAATGACGGGTCACACTGCAGACACTGCACACAATGACGGGTCACACTGCAGACACTGCACACAATGACGGGTCACACTGCAGACACTGCACACAATGACGGGTCACACTGCAGACACTGCACACAATGACGGGTCACACTGCAGACACTGCAGACAATGACGGGTCACACTGCAGACACTGCACACAATGACGGGTCACACTGCAGACACTGCAGACAATGACGGGTCACACTGCAGACACTGCACACAATGACGGGTCACACTGCACACAATGACGGGTCACACTGCAGACACTGCACACAATGACGGGTCACACTGCAGACAATGACGGGTCACACTGCAGACACTGCACACAATGACGGGTCACACTGCAGACACTGCACACAATGACGGGTCACACTGCAGACACTGCACACAATGACGGGTCACACTGCAGACACTGCACACAATGACGGGTCACACTGCAGACAATGACGGGTCACACTGCATACAATGACGGGTCACACTGCAGCCACTGCAGACAATGACGGGTCACACTGCATACAATGACGGGTCACACTGCAGCCACTGCAGACAATGACGGGTCACACTGCAGACACTACAGACAATGACGGGTCACACTGCATACAATGACGGGTCACACTGCAGCCACTGCAGACAATGACGGGTCACACTGCATACAATGACGGGTCACACTGCAGACACTGCAGACAATGACGGGTCACACTGCACACAATGACGGGTCACACTCCAGACACTGCACACAATGACGGGTCACACTGCAGACAATGGCGGGTCACACTGCAGACAATGACGGGTCACACTGCAGACAATGACGGGTCACACTGCAGACACTGCACACAATGACGGGTCACACTGCACACACTGCACACAATGACGGGTCACACTGCACACAATGATGGGTCACACTGCAGACACTGCAGACAATGACGGGTCACACTGCAGACACTGCACACAATGACGGGTCACACTGCAGACACTGCACACAATGACGGGTCACACTGCATACAATGGCGGGTCACACTGCAGACAATGACGGGTCACACTGCAGACAATGACGGGTCACACTGCAGACACTGCAGACAATGACGGGTCACACTGCACACAATGACGGGTCACACTGCACACAATGACGGGTCACACTGCAGACACTGCAGACAATGACGGGTCACACTGCAGACAATGACGGGTCACACTGCACACAATGACGGGTCACACTGCACACAATGACGGGTCACACTGCAGACACTGCAGACAATGACGGGTCACACTGCACACAATGACGGGTCACACTGCACACAATGACGGGTCACACTGCAGACACTGCAGACAATGACGGGTCACACTGCATACAATGACGGGTCACACTGCACACAATGACGGGTCACACTGCAGACACTGCAGACAATGACGGGTCACACTGCATACAATGACGGGTCACACTGCAGACACTGCACACAATGACGGGTCACACTGCACACAATGACGGGTCACACTGCAGACAATGACGGGTCACACTGCAGACAATGACGGGTCACACTGCAGACACTGACGGGTCACACTGCACACAATGACGGGTCACACTGCAGACACTGCAGACAATGACGGGTCACACTGCACACACTGCACACAATGACGGGTCACACTGCAGACACTGCAGACAATGACGGGTCACACTGCAGACAATGACGGGTCACACTGCAGACAATGACGGGTCACACTGCACACACTGCAGACAATGCTGGGTCACACTGCATACAATGACGGGTCACACTGCAGACACTGCAGACAATGAAGGGTCACACTGCAGACACTACAGACAATGACGGGTCACACTGCACACAATGACGGGTCACACTGCAGACAATGACGGGTCACACTGCACACACTGCAGACAATGATGGGTCACACTGCAGACACTGCAGACAATGACGGGTCACACTGCAGACAATGACGGGTCACACTGCACACACTGCAGACAATGATGGGTCACACTGCATACAATGACGGGTCACACTGCAGACACTGCAGACAATGACGGGTCACACTGCAGACACTGCAGACAATGACGGGTCACACTGCACACAATGACGGGTCACACTGCAGACAATGACGGGTCACACTGCACACACTGCAGACAATGGTGGGTCACACTGCAGACACTGCAGACAATGACGGGTCACACTGCAGACAATGACGGGTCACACTGCAGACACTGCAGACAATGACGGGTCACACTGCAGACACTGCAGAAATGACGGGTCACACTGCACACAATGACGGGTCACACTGCAGACACTGCACACAATGACGGGTCACACTGCAGACACTGCACACACTGACGGGTCACGCTGCAGACAATGACGGGTCACACTGCAGACACTGCAGACAATGACGGGTCACACTGCAGACACTGCAGACAATGACGGGTCACACTGCGCACAATGATGGGTCACACTGCAGCCACTGCACACAATGACGGGTCACACTGCAGACACTGCACACACTGACGGGTCACACTGCAGACAATGACGGGTCACACTGCAGACACTGCAGACAATGACGGGTCACACTGCAGCCACTGCAGACAATGACGGGTCACACTGCGCACAATGACGGGTCACACTGCAGCCACTGCAGACAATGACGGGTCACACTGCAGCCACTGCAGACAATGACGGGTCACACTGCACACACTGCAGACAATGACGGGTCACACTGCAGCCACTGCAGACAATGACGGGTCACACTGCACACACTGCAGACAATGACGGGTCACACTACACAATGACGGGTCACACTGCAGACAATGACGGGTCACACTGCACACCACCTCGGATATTAAAGTGAAAACTCCGGCGCCGTCGAGACATACTGCCATATCCATTCAGCCGTCCACAACAGAGGCACGTATGTCGGAAACGCTACGTCCATTGGCTGGTAGGCATGCTAGTTCAACCGTGACCTTGACGTGACCTCAGTCAACACTATTAGGCCACTGTTGCCAAGCGCCGTTCATGATCAGGGATGGGACTGCAGCGGACAGTATGCCGCCACTTTAAACAGTATGATGTCAACTTGCTGGAGCCGGCGAACGGCACCGCGCGACAGGCGGCGACCGGCCTTCGGCACGGTGAGTGTGACGTCATATGGACGATGGTGTGACGTCATAGTGTCGAGGATGGACGGCAGAGCGAGGGCGGCGGCGGCCGGCCCTTGGCAGCCGGCACGGCGGCCATAGCAGTCGCTGTCGGCGCCCCGCAGCAGACCGGGCTAAGCGGTGAGAACGGTGGACACTGGACAAACTGCACGCCGTCAGACCGCACTGAGGCAGGGTAAGCTGACAGTTGGTACCGCAGCAGACCGGGCTAAGCGGTGAGAACGGTGGACACTGGACAAACTGCACGCCGTCAGACCGCACTGAGGCAGGGTAAGCTGACAGTTGGTACCGCAGCAGACCGGGCTAAGCGGTGAGAACGGTGGACACTGGACAAACTGCACGCCGTCAGACCGCACTGAGGCAGGGTAAGCTGACAGTGGGCCCCGCAGCAGACGCGCCAGTGTTGAGTGTGCCGGTGTTGTACTTGGGTAAATAGTGCAAGGCTTTCTCTTGCTGAACTATTATATTCCATGCAGTTTGATCTTGGGAACAAAATTTGTTCCCAGTGAATGTGTCTGACCCCAACCCAACTTAAACCGTTCCTTCAGTACCGTGAGTCCCACAGGTGTCGATTTATATACTGGTGGGTGGGTGGGGCTTCGGCCCCCCCAATGGTGAGTTCGCCCCCCACCCCCCCAATGGTGCTCTCGGCCCCCAATGACGTGCTCTCGCCCCCAATACTTTCTGCCCTTAGATTACTTGATATATAGGTACAGGCAAGGTGTCGATTTATATACCTACTTTTAGAGTGGCCCTTCTCCCCCCATGTTGAGTTCGGCCTCCCAAAGGTACTCTTGCCCCCCCCCTTCCCCCAATGTTTTCTGGCCACTGGCGTATCCAAGGAGCCCGAAGGGCCAGCCTCCCAAATCGCCTGCAGTCGGCCACAAAATGGTATGTTTTAAATCACCTATTCATGCATGAAAAAGCGAAATCAGACGATTTTTTTAAAAGATTTGTGTGACTGGGGTTTGGCCCCTCCAAAGCTGTTCTGGCATAACGAAAACGATTATTCACGCCGAAGCGTAGAACCTTTGCCAAGCCTGGGAGGGCCCCATGCCGACCTGAGATGGCCGTTTACCACTTTGGGAGGACCCTTTATCGATCTAAAAGGGCGCTTTCCAACCTGAAAGCTTTAAGTCGGTACGAGAGGAACAATGCACATCCGCTTCTCTGAGAGGGGATCATCGATCGGTTTGAGAGGCCCCTTGCCAGGTGTGGAAAGGCTTTACCTATAATATGCTAGTCTGAGAGGGTCCTTACGAGGCCTGAGAGAAGTCTGAGAGGGCCTTTGCAATACATGATAATTCCCTAGGCTTATCCAAGAAGGCCATTGTCAGGCCCGAGAGGGCCCTGTGCCAGTTTGAGATTCTGAGATTCTCGGCCATTCTGAAAGCCGTTGGTCAGTCGGAGGCTCGGCCAAAACTTTGGTTTGAGGCGCCGTCCGACACAAGGCCAAAACTAGTGTGGCTTTATTTTTGCGTCAAAAACTTATTTAAAACAAACTTGTTGTCCCCAGGGGCGTCGCCGACGGGGGTCGGGGGGGGGGGGGGGTCCCCGGACCCTCCTCTCAGAAGGTAGGGGGTCGACTGGCCCCCACACACTTTTTGCGGGAAAAGTTAGCAATTTGTCCTACAAAAATTGCCTTTGCAGAGATCAAAATCCAGCTATACATTTCGCGCCGCTTCGCGGCATAAGTTTCGCAATTGCTTATACAAATTTGGAAAATGGGAAAATTAATTCCATTAAATGTCTGGCAGAGGCTCTCCTTGGCGGCAATTGCTTGCCCCAGCGCTCGCTCCCTTCATTAAATATTAACTTTCAAGCGGGCTAAACATGTAGGTGGAAGCTAAACATGTATCTTTAGCTAGTTTTTTTTTATAAAACTTAAAGTGTATTATCATTTGGAAATGTGCAGTAGCAGTTTACATGTGCAATGTCATCATACTTGTCAATGATTCAATGTGAATCGACTACTTTTTATTGAATAATTCTTATTTCAAATGAATGACTCATGAATCGATTCACCTCATGCGCAAACCTGTTGTGAGTCACTGATTGAATCATTCATACAGAAGAAATAGGCTGATTGAATCATTCATTGCTCAAAGAATCATTATTTTTTGGCGAACAGCATAAACTGTCCACAAAATATGCCAGCGGCCCAGCATTCATCTGTGCCCTGTGGACAAACCAGGCACTTAATGGCCACTTATATGAGCTCTGTGTCCTGAGCTGTAGCCTGTAATTCATCTATGCGTAAAGAAAGCGAGGCTTTGTGTCCAACTCCAGTGGGAACAAAGCCACTGTTCAATCAGCCCTAACTAGGTGAATACCTTGGAACTGGTAGGGTTAGGGGTAGGTACCTAAATACTTAGAAAAGGTAACTAACTCATACTTTGGTTCATAAACCACACAGTACACGCACACCTTTTTCACACGAAAAATTATCAAAAGGTACCCACCTTTTCCTAATTTCTAGGCTATACCATATCAAAAACTAAATCATAAACAAACATTTGCATGACCTCCGCATGTCCCAAATATCACTGTCGCATCGGCGCCGCTTTATTCCACATCATGCTTTATCAAAAAATAATACCTAATGCAAAATCAAAATAAATGTTCTATTCGCTTAAAAAAGTGAAACGTAAAGTCATTAATGCTTTTGGAACTTGGAATTTGCAATTATAATAAATATTATAAATATCATTTTATAATCAAAATAAACAACACGCGTGTCCAATTGGCTCACATTCACATTCACATTCGGAAATACATTCGCGGACTATTTGGATTGGCTTCAAAATTTGGTACACAGATAGATCACGACCTAGTGATCATTCTGGTAAAATCTTAGAGTCGCACATTTAAAATCAATGTGCGACAGACACATTGATTTTAGTTCTGAGAGTTAGAGCAGGTCATATGATTAAGGTCAAACAGCAGACTATTCTGATGTGCATGAAAATTGGCATACAGGTAGAGCATGACCTCCCTATCACGCTCATACAATCTTAGAGTCACACATTCAAAATCAAAGGAGTTAGACAAAGGAGTCAACACTTCCCTTTAATATTGAGTGATTGAATCAAGATTGAATCATTCATTATGGTAATGTTGAGTGATTGAATCATGATTGAATCATTCATTATGGTAATGTTGAGTGATTGAATCATGATTGAATCATTCATTATGGTCCGTGAATCACTGTGAATCGACTCATGACAAATATGAATAATTGACAAGTCTGAATGTCATACATACCTAACAATAACATGTAACAATGCATTTTGTTTATAATCGTACGTATTACAAACTTCAGCCACGCACGTTAGGATAAATCACGAATGAACTAAATATGACGTATTGCACTGGAAATGATTGCGATGCACAAACTGATAAGACAATATCCTGACAAACAAATAAGAAACATAACACGTACAAATCATATTCCACTTTTCAGACTACGCTATTTCAATCTCAGGTGATTTCGATATCATAAAGGGCAACAATCATTTTGGCACGGGCCGTGCCAAAATGATTATCTGCCGTGCCGCACGGCAGATAATCTCTAAAAAGCACTGAATAAAAATGAGATGAAACACCCTAAAATATAAATAAAGGCGCATCAAACAAAAATCATGAACAAGAATCCGAAGCACACTGCGACTAGTAGAGTAATATTCCGACTCATCGCTGGCGCTGCTGCCCGCTGTCCGCCGCCCCTCGTCCCGACCAGGCTCGACGACCTGGAGGAATCTTTCAGCCGCAGTCCGGACCCGCCTGGCCGAACTGGCGGTCTCCTGGTCAACATGTCCTGCCTCAGCCCCCTCAAACAAATCACTCACACGCTGGTCGACATCGCACAAAAAATGGTCAACGTATTTCGTGTGAGCTGGCTCTCGCTTTGCCGCCCTGACCAAGTCCCTCAGTATCTCAATCACATCGTTCTCGTTGGTAATGTTAATCACACGCGACCTGCCGCTCACTGAAACGCGCACTGTACAGGGAGATGTCGACGACGAACTTTTCCGAGCTGCCGCAGATCTTCCCACCTTCTTCGTGTCCGTCGTGACCGAGGTGGTCGTTCTAGCGTTGTCGGCCTGTGCTTCGGCATCACGCCGGCCACCAGACAGGGCCACGTCCGCCGGACCAGGCGGCGGTGGCTGAGCTGCCCCGACCGGTCGCACGGGCGCGCGGAGGTTCTCACCGGAGGTGGGAGCACGGGTGGCCCCGGCCCCTGTGACAGCACCACATCGGTTACCAGACAGTGCCGGGGGCACCGCATGGGTCACCACAGTGCCGGGGCACCGGCTGGGTCGGCGGCGACACACATGCTGACGTCACCGTCAGTACGGGCGAGGCCAGGTCACGCTCCGATGTGGTGAGGCCGGTCACCGGATCCGGCCCGCCGCCGAACGGGTCCACCGATACAGGACCGGCCGGAGGCGGGCGTGGCGGCGACTGCCCATTCTCCTCGGTCCGGGTGCGCCCCTGCAAGCGCCCATACCCAGACAGCTGCTGCAGGACCGCGTGATCTTGGATCTTGATAGGAGAGTTATGAGTTTTTTTCTGACAAAAAGCTCACCAGACTGCGTGAAAGCCGCACAAAGCGTTTGATTTTTCTTGAGACGCAGAATATTTTGGAAGAGCTCTTGACGCCGTTTGGTCAGGGACTCGGCGATGAACAATCCCGAACCACGTAGCTTCGTTTTGGTGCGGTAAAGTTTATCTCTGTCAGAGCCGGGAGCCGCGGAAGTCAACTCCACGAATGTCTTGGTACGCACACGGAATGCTGTGCTCACCTGGCTCACATCGATTCAAATCCCATGCTGCTTAGCAGTAAGTTTTGGAGTAACTTCTTTGTATCCTCTTGGGCGGTGGGCACAGAAATGGCAGGTCCCGAGAAGATCAGACATACCAGCCTGGAGCGCTGCTGTAGCCAGTCCTGCTGGTATTCCATTGTCCGCATTTGGAGCTTCAGACCGGCGATTTCCTCGCGCAGTTTCCTTATTTCTTGTCTGGTCTCCTTTTGCTCACGAACGCCAGCAGCGCTGACCCGGGCGGGACTGTTGGGCTGCAGTGGAGAATTTGCCTTGCGTTTTTTTGGTCATCTTGAATGTAAGGATCCACCACAGCCGCACAAGCACACCGCCCGGCCCCACTCACCGCCAGCGCTGCCCTACTTGCTGGACCGAAGAGCTAATAGTGGGGACCAGGCCAGGCCCCAGGACCATTTCCCCAAGCCATCTCCCCCCAGGCTCCTCCAGATCCACAGGGACCATTTATGCATGGAAAAGTCGTTCTGCCTCTCGCTGCTTTCAAACCATTTGCACTGTTACCTTACCAGTTGTTTGTTACAGTTCGGTACATATGTATACGGTTATTATTATCATATGTACTATTGAGCGCTGACTGCCACCGGTCATCGTGATTTACTATCCGAAGATAATGTAAAACTACCTTCATTTCAATATATTTAATCATACCGAGATGTGCAACCAGGAAAAGGGGTTACCTGACTGCAGACTGGTTATTGATTCAACACTGATTGAATCGATTGGAATCGTTCAATCAAAATTCCTTTAATCAAACAATAATTGATTCATCACAAGATCTTTTGATTCATGAATCGTGATTGAATCAAAACCTGCATCAAATCAAAACTGATTGAATCAAAAGATTTAACGATTCTTAACGATGCAAGTACACTGTTAAATTGTGCAAATACATACAGTCCCAGTGGCTACATTCATTTATACTGAAAGTATTGCTTTAACAATGTTTTAATGATCATATATATGTATGTTTCCATTTTTATTGATTTGATATACATTAACCACATATATTTAAATGTTGAATCAATCTTGAATCGATTAAAATATTTGTTTTGATTATTTGAATCGGAAATAATCAATTCTCAAAATAGTATCCATGAATCGAACGGCGATTGAATCATTCAGATTCCAAAGTGAATCATGATTGAATCGTTCCAAAAAAGTTGAATCAATAACCAGTCTGTACTTGAGGCTTGGCTCCATTCATGGTCTGGTTCCAATATTAAAATTTCGTTTTCCACGACCTAAAATAAAAATTTCACGCCGATTCGCGGCGTCACATCGGTGGCCATCGTCATAACGAAGCCATCGTCATCGTATTCGGTTCGACGTGACGCTGAATTGAATGAATAACATTTGTAGCTTCTTATCCTCTACAAGGCCCACCGCCTATATTTCTGGGTTTTATCAGGCAAACCAGTACAAATTTCGCGCCGCTTGGCGGCACTAAATAACAACTACCTACTATAATATGAAAATCCACATAAAAAATGCTGCAAAGGCTTAAATATACGCAAAAAATGGGGTACATTTTTTTGTTATTTCAGCCGACCCCCTAACTCAAAAATTATCGGCGACGCCCCTAGTTGTACATATTCCTTACATTGTCTTTTACAATCATGAAATGGGATATTTTTGGCCAATTTCAGTCGTTTTTGGTAAAACCGACTGAATTGGATCCGTCCCTGTTCGGCCCCCCCCCCCAATCATTGAGAAAAATCGACGCCGCTGACAGTGACATCACAACACTTTGTTTGGATTACTTTTGAGTTGACTGAAACGACACGAGGCACTAAGGGTCGTGGGCTTGAAGCCAGCAACTTCGACCTGGTTCCGTAGTTATAGTATTATGATGGTAAGATGTTTTCAGTATTGGCGCTAGCAACATAACAATTGGTCTTGCGTGTTTCCGATCCTAAATTAGATCACGGAAAAAATGCCCACAAAACCGACGATATTTCTGAAACCCTGCTTCTTGTCGCCTTCTGTCGCAGAGTGAGGCAGGGGTAAATGTGGGTTCAAGTCTAGAAAAAGGCGACCCTTGAACCTGATGACTCCGAAATAAAAATAATAATTTCTCTTAAAGGGACTGTTCCACCTTTTTGAAAGTTGTCGAATCACACTTAATTGTACGTCTACATGTCAGACGAGGTCAGCTGAACATGTTCGTAAGCTTTAAAAAGAAGCTTATCTGGGAAGATATTCAACTTTTAGTTTTAAGCGGAAAGTTGGGTTGGTGATGTCATGATTTTTCTTCATAACAGAGAAATCCTTTGTGCTGCCAAATGTGTGGCACAATTTTTTTTTGTCGCCATCTATTGCGTAGAAAAAGCGAAACACCCGGTGTCTAGATTGGCTTAGATTGCGAACCACCCGGGGATCGAGAAATGAAAGACGAAAATTGTCCAAGGCTGACCTTAAAACAAGTCGACTATCATTACCAGTTGGCTGAAGAGACGACGCTGTCGGTTTAGAGGCCCTATTCAAATACACATGGGCCTTATTTTTTTACAGATGTCAAAATAAAACTTGAATATCTTTTTGATTAGATCATTGTGGTTTTTTAACTGCTACCATTCTTAATTTCAATGCCAAGCCATCCAAATGGCTATCTCAACTCAAATATAATGTTAAAGGGAATGTTTCACCTTTGTATTGGTTTTGAACTGAGATAGCCATTATCTTTGGCCGTTATTAAAAATCGAAAATACTAAGGTCATTTCCCCCAAAACTTAGCCGTTGTTATGCAATTTAATTTCCCATTTGCAAAATGGGGCCTAGGCTAGTGCCGCCGCTGATTGGCTGACACACTTTTTCAGCCAATCCCACTTTGTCAGCCAATCAGCGGCGGTCTATACCTCAATAATGGCGTCATCATCCCAAATTTGAAACCTTAAAGGGAATACACCTTCACCTTCAACATAGAGTTTTGGACTGAGATAGCAGATTTGTAGACCAGATATAAAAATGCGTTGTCGTGAAAGAATTACCTCCCTACGTTATGTAATTTCGACACAGGACTAGTGGGCCCGGTTTCATGTCCGCTGTTCCGGGCCACGATCGGGATATGAACTCTCGCCGCCGGAGGCAGGTACACTCTTTGGAACGTATTATCTGATCACAACGCCTCGTTAATATCCGCTCAGCCGCCCGAGCGGCCCTTGTCAGAGACTGTACTTGGCGTCAGGCGGAGCGGGCGGAGCCAGAACGCCAGCTGCTATCGTACGATTTATCGTGACATGCAAAGAGAAACTCACTTCTTTCTCCACATATATCCATCAGTTGTCCAAACCAAAGTCATATTCGTAGTTTTGAGCTCAAGATGGACCGTATGGTTGAATTTCAAGACAACTTTAAAGGTGACCTATTCCCTTTAATTTGTATAAAGTTATGTGACTTTTCGAGAAAAAATATCACCATCTTTTTCAGCAGCACTTAAGTCATATTTTCGACTATAACCAACGTATATTTGACAACTTTCAGAAAGGCGAAACATTCCCTTTAACAAATCACCGGGACACCAAGCTCGTACAACTGTATTACACACCCCGCACTATGACGTTCCTGTTCCGGCAGATGTCGGCTATCACGTTCCTGTTCCGGCAGATGTCGGCTATCACGTTCCTGTTCCGGCAGATGTCGGCGAGTCAGGGCGTGCCGGAAATCCCGGCGAGCCTCCGTGACACTGGGGACCCGGAGATGGCCGCTTTCGTCGACATCTGGCAGTGGGTGCAAATGCAGGAGAAGAGCGAAGGCCTGCGTCCGTACTCCGGTCCTCATACAGTACTGGCCGTCTCTAAGAGCAGCATGCGATTGGCGGTGCCGTGCGACCTGCCCAATCCGTTCAGCGTCGACTCTGAGTTCCAGCGTAAACTGCTGCGGCGGCATGTACTGACAGAGCGGGTGCCGCCGACGGACGACCGGTTCTCGTCCGGCGGCCGGGCCGGCAGGCTGGACGGCGGAGAAGTCATACTGTCCAGGGAGAAAAGAGAGCCGGCGTTCGCTATAGAAGACAGGCCGCCGGCTCCCGCCAGCCACATGTCAGGCACCGACGAGGGGGTGGTGGTGTACCAAGTCCACTTTCCTCTCGTCAGCTTCGATGAGGTTATGGAGGCCGTCCGTAGGCATAAACCGCGTCCCTGGTACCCCAGAAGTCTGACAGAAATAGTGGCAGAGGCAGAGCTGAAGCAGAAGCCTGATCCGGTGCCGGATCAGCCTCAGTAAAGACCACGTCATGCCACGACGAGCGGCAGCTGCTGTCCTGGAGGTGTGCCGCCACTTCACGCCTGTGTAGGTAACTGGAAGGTAACTGTGATGTCCGACCGTTGCGCGGGCACAGGCTAGCTGGACGTCGTCGTCACCGGCGTTCTGACGCAGCGTTTGGGACTGCGTTCCGAAGCGCTTTTCACCAACAAAAAATCGAGCACCAAGGTCACCAAGGTGCACCAAGGTCTCCAAGACCTTGCACAACTAACGAGTTTCATGGACTATCGGGCCTACGGGTCGGGATGGCGTGCCTGCTACATTGTCTGAGCTTGTACCTTTTGCTTGGCGTTCGCTGAACTAGGAGCAAACTGACGCTTGCAACCCTTACATTAGGTTTGAGTTACAGTCATGGTTTATCAGTAAATCAATGCAGTGTTTCTACTAATAAACTGCCATATCTGTTCATCTTTGGGTCGGTAGCGCATATATCATGATGCCGAGGCTATTTTTCGTTACGAGCGTCTTGCGACGATACTTCAACTTGAAGCCTCCGATGTGTAGTGAACGGGCTGGGTGACGAGCGCGAGCCAACACGATCGAAGCACATACCTCCAGGAACAGGGCACAGGTCCAGGACGGAGTAAAACGCTGGGACGTGCGATGTACGCGAAACGTGCTGATGACACCCTTATACCTAGGCGTACCCAGGTGGGAGGGGGTAAACGGCGCAATGCTGGACTTGTAGCATGCGCCACAGAAAGGCAGTCAACCCACTAATGATACTAACATACTCAGTAGTGGTAGACACGACAGCTAACTAATGTGTCGATGCCAACCGATGTTTATGGCCTGCCGTTGCCGACAGAGCGTGGCGCGCTGTGGGCGGTGGCTCGGTACTCACCTGCGAGTAGAAGTCTGTGGCGGCCACCAGGAACAGCTGGGCCAGCTGGGGACACCGACCGCCGGGGAGATCCACCTCATCACCACAGCGCTGCGGGCCACGAGGGTCAGGTCAGGAGGGTCATGGGGTCACAGCGGTCCACCTCATCACCACAGCGCTGCGGGTCACCAGGGTCAGGTCAGGAGGGTCATGGGGTCACACAGGTCCACCTCGTCACCACAGCGCTGCGGGTCACGAGGGTCAGGTCAGGAGGGTCATGGGGTCACAAAGGTCCACCTCATCACCACAGCGCTGCGGGTCACGAGGGTCAGGTCAGGAGGGTCATGGGGTCACACAGGTTCACCTCGTCACCACAGCGCTGCGGGTCACGAGGGTCAGGTCAGGAGGGTCATGGGGTCACAAAGGTCCACCTCATCACCACAGCGCTGCGGGTCACGAGGGTCAGGTCAGGAGGGTCATGGGGTCACAAAGGTCCACCTCATCACCACAGCGCTGCGGGTCACGAGGGTCAGGTCAGGAGGGCCATGGGGTCACACAGGTTCACCTCGTCACCACAGCGCTGTGGGTCACGAGAGTCAGGTCAGGAGGGTCATGGGGTCACAAAGGTCCACCTCATCACCACAGCGCTGCGGGTCACGAGGGTCAGGTCAGGAGGGCCATGGGGTCACACAGGTTCACCTCGTCACCACAGCGCTGTGGGTCACGAGAGTCAGGTCAGGAGGGTCAGGGGATGGGTCAGGAGGTCACTGCGGTCCACCTCGTCTGACCACATCGCTGCGGGTCACGAGGGTCGGGAGGGATAGGTTACAGCGGTCCTCCTCGTCTGACCACAGCGCTGCGGGTCACGAGGGCGTCAGAATGATCAGCAGGATCAGGAGGATCAGGGGGGACAGCGGGATAATAGGGGGAGGGGAGGGGGTAGGAAGTCATGAGGCAGACGAGCCCCGGGCCTGTATCAGACGGATCAGCCTTATTCTGCACGATGCCAGACCACCATTGGAACAGGTTCCTAACGCTCTTAGTCTGCACGATGCCAGACTACCATTGGAACAGGTTCCTAACGCTCTTAGTCTGCACGATGCCAACCACCATTGGAACAGGTTCCTAACGCTCTTAGTCTGCACGATGCCAGACCACCATTGGAACAGGTTCCTAACGCTCTTAGTCTGCACGATGCCAGACCACCATTGGAACAGGTTCCTAACGCTCTTAGTCTGCACGATGCCAGACCACCATTGGAACAGGTTCCTAACGCTATTAGTCTGCACGATGCCAGACTACCATTGGAACAGGTTCCTAACGCTCTTAGTCTGCACGATGCCAGACCACCATTGGAACAGGTTCCTAACGCTCTTAGTCTGCACGATGCCAGACCACCATTGGAACAGGTTCATAACGATCTTAGTCTGCACGATGCCAGACCACCATTGGAACAGGTTCCTAACGCTCTTAGTCTGCACGATGCCAGATCACCATTGGAACAGGTTCCTAACGCTCTTAGTCTGCACGATGCCAGACCACCATTGGAGCAGGTTCCTAACGCTCTTAGTCTGCACGATGTCAGACCACCATTGGAACAGGTTCCTAACGCTCTTAGTCTGCACGATGCCAGACCACCATTGGAACAGGTTCCTAACGCTCTTAGTCTGCACGATGTCAGACTACCATTGGAACAGGTTCCTAATGCTCTTAGTCTGCACGATGCCAGACTACCATTGGAACAGGTTCCTAACGCTCTTAGTCTGCACGATGCCAGACCACCATTGGAACAGGTTCCTAACGATCTTAGTCTGCACGATGCCAGACCACCATTGGAACAGGTTCCTAACGCTCTTAGTCTGCACGATGCCAGACCACCATTGGAACAGGTTCCTAACGCTCTTAGTCTGCACGATGCCAACCACCATTGGAACAGGTTCCTAACGCTCTTAGTCTGCACGATGCCAGACCACCATTGGAACAGGTTCCTAACGCTCTTAGTCTGCACGATGCCAGACCACCATTGGAACAGGTTTCTAACGCTCTTAGTCTGCACGATGCCAGACCACCATTGGAACAGGTTCCTAACGCTCTTAGTCTGCACGATGCCAGACCACCATTGGAACAGGTTCCTAACGCTAACACAAATCCAAGAACCCCAATGTACAGTCACAATCACCGCAAACCAGACCCAAATATTCCCTACCCCTCTAAAATCCCCCATGCACCAGAACATCCCACCGTCACGCCACTGCCCGCCACCCCCCTGCACCAGAATGTCCCACCGCCACGCCACTGCCCGCCACCCTGCCCTGCCACCAGAGCATCCCACCGCCACGCCACTGCCCGCCACCCTGCCCTGCCACCAGAGCATCCCACCGCCACGCCACTGCCCGCCACCCTGCCCTGCCACCAGAACATCCCACCGCCACGCCACTGCCCGCCACCCTGCCCTGCCACCAGAACATCCCACCGCCACGCCACTGCCCGCCACCCTGCCCTGCACCAGAACATCCCACCGCCACGCCACTGCCCGCCACCCTGCCCTGCCACCAGAACATCCCACCGCCACGCCACTGCCCGCCACCCTGCCCTGCACCAGAACATCCCACCGCCACGCCACTGCCCGCCACCCTGCCCTGCCACCAGAACATCCCACCGCCACGCCACTGCCCGCCACCCTGCCCTGCCACCAGAGCATCCTACCGCCACGCCACTGCCCGCCACCCTGCCCTGCCACCAGAACATCCCACCGCCACGCCACTGCCCGCCACCCTGCCCTGCCACCAGAGCATCCTACCGCCACGCCACTGCCCGCCACCCTGCCCTGCCACCAGAACATCCCACCGCCACGCCACTGCCCGCCACCCTGCCCTGCACCAGAACATCCCACCGCCACGCCACTGCCCGCCACCCTGCCCTGCCACCAGAGCATCCCACCGCCACGCCACTGCCCGCCACCCTGCCCTGCCACCAGAACATCCCACCGCCACGCCACTGCCCGCCACCCTGCCCTGCCACCAGCCACCGGGAGGCCGGCTCCTGACCACCTGTAGCAGCGGGAGGCCGGCTCCTGATCCACCTGTAGCAGCGGGAGGCCGGCTCCTGACCCACCTGTAGCAGCGGGAGGCCGGCTCCTGACCCACCTGTAGCAGCGGGAAGCCGGCTCCTGACCCACCTGTAGCAGCGGGAGGCCGGCTCCTGACCCACCTGTAGCAGCGGGAAGGCGGCTCTGAGCCAGGGCCGCCGGCTGGCACCGGCCAGGAAGCAGGCCAGCAGCCAGGTGGCGCGGCCGGCCGGACGCGAGGTGGCGAAGTTGGGCAGGCTGAAGAGCACCCAGTCCTGCAGCAGCGCCTCCTGCTGCTGCGTCACGCACGCCTCGAACACCTGTCCCGGACGACAGCGGCGGAGAGGGCGTCAGTGGACTGAGAGCCGGCACAACACGCCTCGAACACCTGTCCCGGACGACAGCGGCGGAGAGGGCGTCAGTGGACTGAGAGCCGGCACAACACGCCTCGAACACCTGTCCCGGACGACAGCGGCGGAGAGGGCGTCAGTGGACTGAGAGCCGGCACAACACGCCTCGAACACCTGTCCCGGACGACAGCGGCGGAGAGGGCGTCAGTGGACTGAGAGCCGGCACAACACGCCTCGAACACTTGTCCCGGACGACAGCGGCGGAGAGGGCGGCAGTGGACTGAGAGCCGGCACAACAAGGCATGCTTTCGTGCTGAGGTCAATAGCACCACGGCACGTCAACCTCTGCCGTCGGGTGCAACTTTCGCCTGGCCTGGAAAACGCCGAACATTCATAACAGTCTGCAATGCGGTGTCACCACTCGTGCAACTCGCGTATAGCTCTGCTCTTGTAGTGTGTACACTGTAATGGTTAGACCACGTTTTTAGAAATAGCTCAGATAAAGAGCACGCACCCACACCAGTGCCATCTACGCTCTGTTAGCGGGGTAGGAGATACGCGCGCGTCTGTTCACTCTGTCTCCCACCTGGAGACAGAGTGAACAGTCTCCGACCTGGAACACTCTCACCTGGAACACGGTGATACGCGCGCGTCTGTTCACTCTGTCTCCCACCTGGAGACAGAGTGAACAGTCTCCGACCTGGACCACTCTCACCTGGAACACGGTGATACGCGCGCGTCTGTTCACTCTGTCTCCCACCTGGAGACAGAGTGAACAGTCTCCGACCTGGACCACTCTCACCTGGAACACGGTGATACGCGCGCGTCTGTTCACTCTGTCTCCCACCTGGAGACAGAGTGAACAGTCTCCGACCTGGAACACTCTCACCTGGAACACGGTGATACGCGCGCGTCTGTTCACTCTGTCTCCCACCTGGAGACAGAGTGAACAGTCTCCGACCCGGAACACTCTCACCTGGAACACGGTGATACGCGCGCGTCTGTTCACTCTGTCTCCCACCTGGAGACAGAGTGAACAGTCTCCGACCTGGAACACTCTCACCTGGAACACGGTGATACGCGCGCGTCTGTTCACTCTGTCTCCCACCTGGAGACAGAGTGAACAGTCTCCGACCTGGAACACTCTCACCTGGAACACGGTGATACGCGCGCGTCTGTTCACTCTGTCTCCCACCTGGAGACAGAGTGAACAGTCTCCGACCTGGAACACTCTCACCTGGAACACGGTGATACGCGCGCGTCTGTTCACTCTGTCTCCCACCTGGAGACAGAGTGAACAGTCTCCGACCTGGAACACTCTCACCTGGAACACGGTGATACGCGCGCGTCTGTTCACTCTGTCTCCCACCTGGAGACAGAGTGAACAGTCTCCGACCTGGAACACTCTCACCTGGAACACGGTGATACGCGCGCGTCTGTTCACTCTGTCTCCCACCTGGAGACAGAGTGAACAGTCTCCGACCCGGAACACTCTCACCTGGAACACGGTGATACGCGCGCGTCTGTTCACTCTGTCTCCCACCTGGAGACAGAGTGAACAGTCTCCGACCTGGAACACTCTCACCTGGAACACGGTGATACGCGCGCGTCTGTTCACTCTGTCTCCCACCTGGAGACAGAGTGAACAGTCTCCGACCTGGAACACTCTCACCTGGAACACGGTGATACGCGCGCGTCTGTTCACTCTGTCTCCCACCTGGAGACAGAGTGAACAGTCTCCGACCTGGAACACTCTCACCTGGAACACGGTGATACGCGCGCGTCTGTTCACTCTGTCTCCCACCTGGAGACAGAGTGAACAGTCTCCGACCTGGAACACTCTCACCTGGAACACGGTGATACGCGCGCGTCTGTTCACTCTGTCTCCCACCTGGAGACAGAGTGAACAGTCTCCGACCCGGAACACTCTCACCTGGAACACGGTGATACGCGCGCGTCTGTTCACTCTGTCTCCCACCTGGAGACAGAGTGAACAGTCTCCGACCTGGAACACTCTCACCTGGAACACGGTGATACGCGCGCGTCTGTTCACTCTGTCTCCCACCTGGAGACAGAGTGAACAGTCTCCGACCTGGAACACTCTCACCTGGAACACGGTGATACGCGCGCGTCTGTTCACTCTGTCTCCCACCTGGAGACAGAGTGAACAGTCTCCGACCTGGAACACTCTCACCTGGAACACGGTGATACGCGCGCGTCTGTTCACTCTGTCTCCCACCTGGAGACAGAGTGAACAGTCTCCGACCTGGAACACTCTCACCTGGAACACGGTGATACGCGCGCGTCTGTTCACTCTGTCTCCCACCTGGAGACAGAGTGAACAGTCTCCGACCTGGAACACTCTCACCTGGAACACGGTGATACGCGCGCGTCTGTTCACTCTGTCTCCCACCTGGAGACAGAGTGAACAGTCTCCGACCCGGAACACTCTCACCTGGAACACGGTGATACGCGCGCGTCTGTTCACTCTGTCTCCCACCTGGAGACAGAGTGAACAGTCTCCGACCTGGAACACTCTCACCTGGAACACGGTGATACGCGCGCGTCTGTTCACTCTGTCTCCCACCTGGAGACAGAGTGAACAGTCTCCGACCTGGAACACTCTCACCTGGAACACGGTGATACGCGCGCGTCTGTTCACTCTGTCTCCCACCTGGAGACAGAGTGAACAGTCTCCGACCTGGAACACTCTCACCTGGAACACGGTGATACGCGCGCGTCTGTTCACTCTGTCTCCCACCTGGAGACAGAGTGAACAGTCTCCGACCTGGAACACTCTCACCTGGAACACGGTGATACGCGCGCGTCTGTTCACTCTGTCTCCCACCTGGAGACAGAGTGAACAGTCTCCGACCCGGAACACTCTCACCTGGAACACGGTGATACGCGCGCGTCTGTTCACTCTGTCTCCCACCTGGAGACAGAGTGAACAGTCTCCGACCTGGAACACTCTCACCTGGAACACGGTGATACGCGCGCGTCTGTTCACTCTGTCTCCCACCTGGAGACAGAGTGAACAGTCTCCGACCTGGAACACTCTCACCTGGAACACGGTGATACGCGCGCGTCTGTTCACTCTGTCTCCCACCTGGAGACAGAGTGAACAGTCTCCGACCTGGAACACTCTCACCTGGAACACGGTGATACGCGCGCGTCTGTTCACTCTGTCTCCCACCTGGAGACAGAGTGAACAGTCTCCGACCCGGAACACTCTCACCTGGAACACGGTGATACGCGCGCGTCTGTTCACTCTGTCTCCCACCTGGAGACAGAGTGAACAGTCTCCGACCCGGAACACTCTCACCTGGAACACGGTGATACGCGCGCGTCTGTTCACTCTGTCTCCCACCTGGAGACAGAGTGAACAGTCTCCGACCTGGAACACTCTCACCTGGAACACGGTGATACGCGCGCGTCTGTTCACTCTGTCTCCCACCTGGAGACAGAGTGAACAGTCTCCGACCTGGAACACTCTCACCTGGAACACGGTGCGGTCCGTCTCCAACCTGGAACACGGTCCGTCTCCCACCTGGAACACGGTCACCTGGAACACGGTCCGTCTCTCACCTGGAACACTCACCTGGAACACGGTGCGGTCCGTCTCCAACCTGGACCACGGTCCGTCTCCCACCTGGAACACGGTCACCTGGAACACGGTCCGTCTCCGACCTGGAACACTCACCTGGAACACGGTGCGGTCCGTCTCCAACCTGGACCACGGCCCGTCTCTCACCTGGAACATTATCACCTGGAACACGGTCCGTCTCTCACCTGGAACACTATCACCTGGAACACGGCCCGTCTCTCACCTGGAACACTCTCACCTGGAACACGGTCCGTCTCTCACCTGGAACACCTGGTCTCTCACCTGGAACACGGTATCAGCCAGCGCCACCACGTGGCTCTGGTGCGGTGAGATGAACTCTCCGATGACGCGGTTCATCACCTCCGACGGCGGACACAGTCGCAGCAGGCCCGAGGTGACCGTGCCGCACAGCACAGTGGACAGGAAGCCGGGCGTCGCCTTCATCCTGCCGGCGGGAGACAGGACGCCATCAGACCGAGACGCAGGGACCAGAGCAGCGTCGCCACACGGGCTATTATACGGGCTAGCAGTCGCCATATACGGGCTAGCTAGCAGTCGTGATGTTGGATGAGACTCGCATCCCAGTAGGAGCACTAAACGATATACCAAATTACAGAGATTCCGTATATAGTTTAGCGTTTAGGGACTGAGTATATTTGGTTTATCACAGAGAGACAAATCACACGAAACTATATGCTTTAGCACCCTGAGCCCGTTTTCCGTTAACGTAAGTACCCTGCAGTTACACTGATTCTACACCCGACAGAACAAATCGCAATCTTCCCGCAAACACTATCCCACACTACATATTCTACCAGTGCCATCCGCATCATCATACCAGTGTCATCCGCATCAGCAACACCTTCCCACGCCGCAAACACCCTGCACTCACTTGGTGAACACGTTGGAGTACTTCTCGAGGACGTGTATGAACGTCTCTGGCGTGGCGTGTGCGCCAGGTGCGGCCGGTCCCGAGAACAGACAGGCCGTGAGCAGTGAGAGCGCGTGCAGCTGTGCCGGCCCGGAGCGGTGCTGCAGCTGCTCCACTGCCAGCTCGAGCGGTCCGGCGGCGCCGCTCACCGTGCCGCACACCACCAGACGCTCGATACCCTGCCGCCGAGAACACAGGACGTGCTGCTAAAGGACAGCGCAAGCAGCCGCGGGATGTATCTGCCGAGTCGCCCTAGTTCATCCCTCTGCCACCACCACCCCACACTGACCTGCAGACCAGACATGTACACTGTGCAGCACAGAGTGGCAATCGCCCGATCGACACTGAACTGTCCACTGGCTCGTACCTCCCCTGAACAGTCATGACCAGCCTTCGAATTTGGTCCATTTTCTGGACTTTTTGGGTCCAAAGAATTTTGCTCTCTTCATATTTGTTCAGGAAATTTGCTCTCTTTTCGCCTGATCTTACGACATTGTAGTTAAAATATAATTCAATTTTCCTCACAAGAATTTAATATCTATTATAAATCGGGATTTTTACTTTCCAAGTAAAACAATTAAAACAAAAATGAAAATCTTAACTTGCCTGACAATACAATTTTACTCTCCACCTATGGAGTTTTACTCTCCGGGACCAGGTCATGAAATGAAAAATCCAACACTGGTCATGACTGACCTGATCTTACTGACCTGCGCCTCCTTGGCTTGATCTATCCTGTATTGACCTGACCTGACCTCCCTTGACCTCCCCTGACCCCGTACTGACCTTCATTAGCGCCTCGTTAAGAGCCTAGGACCATGCGTTGGCAACCACATCTGGCCTGACCCTCTACTGACCTGACCGTACCGATCTGATCCTCTACTGAGCTGCACTGACCTGACCGTACCGATCTGATCCTCTACTGACCTGCACTGACCTGACCGTACCGATCAGATCCTCTACTGACCTGCACTGACCTGACCGTACCGATCTGATCCTCTACTGACCTGCACTGACCTGACCGTACTGATCTGACCCTCCACTGACCTGCACTGATATGACCTCCCTGACCCCGTACTGACCTTCATCAGCGCCTCGTACAGCGCCGAGGAGCGTGTGTTGCCGGCCAGACTGAGCGCCAGCTGCAGCACCGCCGGGGAGAACTCGGACTCTGCCAGACCGTCGTCGTAGTGCTGGAGGACGTACACGGCCGCCGCCCACACCGCCAGGTCGTAGTCGTCGTTATACCCGGGCACGCTGCAGGGCAGCGAACAGCACGCGGTTGTTATTGAGTTGTTTTAGAGCAGAGGGGCTGCGATGGTTATTTGCCGTCAGAAAGCACACGGCCACGCCGAGGAAAGCGTCTGCTATCTTCTTTGTTTGACATGTCAGCTGGAACTTGGTAAATGTCATTGTTGCGCCTGAGGCTCCCTGGCGCAACATAGGAAGCCGCTAATACTGCTGATAGTCTGTCAGACGATGTATTGACGATACATACGTCAAGGCAAACCGACAGGCGGCGTAGAGCCGACAATAAGTCGGCGCTAGCGGCAC
>JAXIVJ010009147.1:0-52302 GCA_036785665.1 Chirona hameri
TATCCCGTTCCTGTATCCCGTTTCCGTATCCCGTTCCTGTATGCGTCGCCGTTCCCGTATCCCGTTCCGTATCCCGTTCCGTATCCCGTTCCGTATCCCGTTCCGTATCTCCGTTCTCCGTCGTATCCCGGTTCCCCGTATCCCGTTCCCGTATCCCGTTCCCGTATCCCGTTCCGTATCCCGTTCCCAGATCCAGTTCCATATCCCGTTCCCGTATCTCGTATTCCGTGCCCGTATCCCGTTCCGGTATCCCGTTCCGGTATCCCGTTCCGTTATCCGTTCCGTTATCCCGTTCGGTATCCCGTTCCGGTATCCCGTTCCGGTATCACGTTCCGGTATCCAGTTCCGTATCTCCGTTCCGGTATCTAGTTCCCGTATCCCGTTCCCGTATCCCGTTCCCGTATACCGTTCCCGTATCCCGTTCCCGTATCCCGTTCCTTATCCCGTTCCCGTATCCCGTTCCCTTATCCGTGCCGTATCCCTGTCCCTTATTCCGATCCGGTATCTTGTTCCGGTATCCCATTCCGTTATCCCGTTCCGGGTATCCCGTTCCGGTATCCCGTTCCGGTATCCCATTCCAGTATCCCGTTCCGGTATCCCGTTCCGGTATCCCGTTCCGATATCCCGTTTCCGTTATCCGTTCCGGTATCCCGTTCCGTTATCCCGTTCCGGTATCCCGTTCCGGTATCCCGTTCCGTATCCTCCGTTTCCGATATCCCGTTTCCGTATCCCGTTTCCGTATCCCGTTTCCGTATCCCGTTTTCCGTATCCCGTTTCCGTATCCCGTATAACGTGCCCTATCCCGTTCCCGTATCCCGTTCCCGTACCCCATTACCGTATCCAGTATCCGTTCCCGTATCCCCGGTTCCGTATCCCGTTCCCGTATCCCGTTCCCGTATCCCGTTCCGTATCCCGTTCCCGTTCCCGTATCCCGTTCCCGTATCCTGTTCCCGTATCCCGTTCCGCCGTATCCCGTTCCCGTATCCCGTTCCCGTATCCGTTCCGTTCCCGTATCCCGTCCCCGTATCCCGTTCCCGTATCCCGTTCCAGGTATCCGTTCCAGTATCCCGTTCCCGTATCCGGTATCCGTATCTCGTATCCCTTATCCCGTATCCCGTTCCCGTATACCGTATCCCGTATACCGTCTCCCGTGTCCCGCTCCCTCTCCAGTTCCCGTTCCGTTCCCGTTCACGTTCCCGTATCCCGTTTTCCATATCCCGTTACCGTATCTCGTTCATATGTCCCGTATCCCGTATATGGAAATTCCCGTATCCTGTTCCCGTATCCCGTTCCTGTATCCCGTTTCCGTATCCCGTTATTGTATCCCGTTTCCGTATCCCCCGTTTACGTATTCCGTGCCCGTATCCCGTTCCGGGAGTCCCGTTCCCGTAATACGTTCCCGTATCCTTTCCCGTATATCCCGTTCCCGTTTCCGTATCCCGTATCCCGTATCCTGTATCCCGTTTATCGTTCCCGTTCGCATATCCCGTTAAAACGTTCCCCGTATCCTGTTCCCGTATCCCGTTCCTGTATCCCGTTTCCGTATCCCGTTTCCGTATCCCGGTTTCCAGTATCCCCGTTTCTCGCGTATTATGTTTCCGTATCCCGCTTTCCGTATCCGTTTCCATATCCCGTTTCCGTATCCCGTATCCGTATTTCGTTTCCGTATCCCGTTTCCGTATCCTGTTTCCGTATCCCGTTCCCGTATCCTCGTTCCTGTATCCTGTTCCGGTATCCCGTTCCCGTATCCCGTTCCCGTATCCCGTTCCCGTATCCCGTTCCCGTATCCCGTATACATAATCAGCTCCCGTATCCAGTTCCCGTATACAGTTCCCGCATCCCGTATCTCGTATCCCGTTCCCGTATCCCGTTCCCGTATCCCGTTTCCGTATCCCGTTTCCGTATCCCGTTTCCGTATCCCGTTTCCGTATCCCGTTTCGCGTACCCGTTTCCGTATCCCGTTTCCGTATCCCGTTTCCGTATCCCGTTTCCGTATCCCGTTTCCGTATCCCGTTTCCGTATCCCGTTTCGCTATCCCGTCTTCCGTATCCCGTTTCCGTATCCCGTTTCCGTATCCCGTTTCCGTATCCCGTTTCCGTATCCTCGTTTCCGTATCCCGTTTCTGTATCCCGTTTCCGTATACCGTTCCCGTATACCGTACACGTATCCCATTCCTCGTTCCCGTATCCCGTATCCGTTCCCGTATCCCTTTCCGTATCCCGTTCCCGTATCTCGTATCCCGTTCCCGTATCCGTTTCCGTATTCGTTTCCGTATTCGTTTCCGTCATACAATTTCCGTATCCCGTTCCCGTATCCCGTTCCCGTATCCCGTTCCCGTATCCCGTTCCCGTATCCCGTTCCGTATCCCGTTCCCGTATCCCTTCCGTATCCCGTTCCGTATCCCGTTCCCGTATCCCGTTCCCGTATCCCGTTCCCGGTATCCCGTTTCGTATCCCTTTCCGTCCCGTTCCGTATCCCGTTTCCGTATCCCGTTTCCCGTATCCCGTTTCCGTATCCCGTTTCCGTATCCCGTTTCCGTATCCCGTTTCCGTATCCCGTTTCCGTATCCCGTTTCCGTATCCCGTATAACGTGCCCCTATCCCGTTCCCGTATCCCGTTCCCAGTACCCCATTACCGTATCCAGTATCCCGTTCCCGTATCCCGTTCCCGTATCCCGTTCCCGTATCCCGTTCCCGCATCCCGTTCCCGTATCCCGTTCCCGTATCCCGTTCCCGTTCCCGTATCCCGTTCCCGTATCCTGTTCCCGTATCCCGTTCCCGTATCCCGTTCCCGTATCCCGTTCCCGTTCCCGTATCCCGTCCCCGTATCCCGTTCCCGAATCCCGTTCCAGTATCCCGTTCCAGTATCCCGTTCCAGTATCCCGTTCCCGTATCCGGTATCCCGTATCTCGTATCCCTTATCCCGTATCCCGTTCCCGTATACCGTATCCCGTATACCGTCTCCCGTGTCCCGCTCCCTCTCCAGTTCCCGTTCCCGTTCCCGTTCACGTTCCCGTATCCCGTTTCCGTATCTCGTTTCCGCATCCCGTTCCCGTATCACGTTCCCGTATCACGTTCTTGTATCACGTTACCGTATCACGTTACCGTATCACGTTCCCGTATCCCGTTCCCGTTCCCGTATCCCGTATCCCGTTCCCGTATCCCGTATCTCGTTCACCGTTTCCGTATCTCGTATCCCGTTCACGTATCCGATCCCGTATCCTTTATCCCGCTCCCGTATCCAGTTTCCGAATCCGCTTCCTGTTTCCCGTTCCCGTATCGCGTTCCGTATCCAGTTCCCGTATATTGTGTCCCGTGCTCGTATCGCGTTCCGTATCTAGTTCCCGTATATTGTGTCCCGTGCTCGTATCCCGTTCCCGTATCCCATTCCCGTATCCCGTTCCCTTATCCCGTTCCCGTATTCCGTTCCCGTATCCCGTTCCCGTATCCCGTTCCCGTATCCCGTTCCCGTATCCCGTTCCCGTATCCCGTTCCCGTATCCCGTTCCCGTATCCCGTTCCCGTATCCTGTTCCCGTATCCCGTTGCCGTATCCCTTCCCGTATCTCGTTCCGTATCCCGTATCCCGTTCCCGTATCCCATTCCCGTATCCGGTATCCCGTATCCCGTTCCCGTTTCCGTATCCCGTTCCCGTATCCCGTTCCCATATCCCGTTCCCATATCCCGTTCCCGTATCCCGTTCCCGTATGACGTTCCCGTATCCCGTTCCCGTATCCCCTTCCCGTATCCCGTTCCCGTATGCCGTTCCCGTATCCCGTTCCTGTATCCCGTTTCCGTATCCCGTTCCTGTATGCCGTTCCCGGATCCCGTTCCCGTATCCCGTTCCCGTATCCCGTTCCCGTATCCCGTTCCCGTATCCCGTTCCCGTATCCCGTTCCCGTATCCCGTTCCCGTATCCCGTTCCCGTATCCCGTTCCCGTATCCCGTTCCCGTATCCCGTTCCCGTATCCTGTTCCCAGATCCAGTTCCCATATCCCGTTCCCGTATCTCGTATCCCGTTCCCGTATCCCGTTCCCGTATCCCGTTCCCGTATCCCGTTCCCGTATCCCGTTCCCGTATCCTGTTCCCGTATCCCGTTCCCGTATCCCGTTCCCGTATCCCCTTCCCGTATCCCGTTCCCGTATCCCGTTCCCGTATCCCGTTCCCGTATCCCGTTCCCGTATCCCGTTCCCGTATCCCGTTCCCGTATCCCGTCCCATTCACGTTTCCATATCCCGTTACCGTATCTTGTTCCCGTATCCCGTTCCCGTATCCCGTTCCCGTATCCTGTTCCCGTATCCCGTTGCCGTATCCCTTCCCGTATCTCGTTCCGTATCCCGTATCCCGATCCCGTATCCCGTTCCCGTTCCCGTATATCCCGTTCCCGTTTCCGTATCCCGTATCCCGTATCCCGTTTATCGTTCCCGTTCGCATATCCCGTATGTCGTTCCCGTATTCTGTTCCCGTATCCCGTTCCTGTATCTCGTTACCGTAACCCGTTCTGGTATCCCGTTCCTGTATCCCGTTCCCGTATCCCGTTCCCGTATCCCGTTCCCGTATCCCGTTCCCGTATCCCGTTCCCGTATCCCGTTCCGGTATCTCGATCCCGTTCCCGTATCCCGTTTCCGTATCCCGTTCCCGTATTCCGATCCGGTATCTCGTTCCGGTATCCAGTTCCCGTATCCCGTTCCCGTATCCTGTTTCCGTATCCCGTTCCCGTATTCCGATCCGGTATCCCGTTCCGGTATCCCGTTCCGGTATCCCGTTCCGGTATCCCGTTCCGGTATCCCGTTCCGGTATCCCGTTCCGGTATCCCGTTCCCGTATCTCGTTCCTGTATCCTGTTACCGTATCCCATTCCCGTATCCCGTTCCCGTATCCCGTTACCGTATCCCGTTACCGTATCCCGTTACCGTATCCCGTTACCGTATCCCATTACCGTATCCCGTTACAGTATCCCGTTACCGTATCCCGTTTCCGTATCCCGTTTCCGTATCCCGTTTCCGTATTCCGTTTTCGTATCCCGTTTCCGTATCCCGTTTCCGTATCCCGTTTCCGTATCCCGATCCAGTATCCCGTTCCCGTATCCCGTTCCCGTATCTGGTTCCCGTATCCCGTGCCCGTATCCCGTTCCCGTATCCCGTTCCCGTATCCCGTTCCCGTATCCCGTTCCCGTATCCCGTTCCCGTATCCCGTTCCCGTATCCCGTTCCCGTATCCCGTTCCCGTATCCCGTTCCCTTATCCCGTTCCCGTATCCCGTTCCCGTATCCCGTTCCCGTATCCCGTTCCCGTATCACGTTACCATATCCCGTATCCCGTTCCCGTATCCCGTTCCCGTATCCCGTTCCCGTATCCCGTTCCCGTATCCCGTATCCCGTTCCCGTATCCCGTTCCCGTATCCCGTTCCCGTATCCCGTTCCCGTATCCCGTTCCCGTATCCCGTTCTGGTATCCCGTTCCCGTTTCCGTATCCCGTATCCCGTATCCCGTATCCCGTTTATCGTTCCCGTTCGCATATCCCGTATGTCGTTCCCGTATCCTGTTCCCGTATCCCGTTCCTGTATCCCGTTTCCGTATCCCGTTACCGTATCCCGTTTCCGTATCCCGTTTACGTATTCCGTGCCCGTATCCCGTTCCGGTATCCCGTTCCGGTATCCCGTTCCGTTATCCCGTTCCGTTATCCCGTTCCGTTATCCCGTTCCGGTATCCCGTTCCGGTATCCCGTTCCGGTATCACGTTCCGGTATCCCGTTCCGGTATCCCGTTCCTGTATCTAGTTCCCGTATCCCGTTCCCGTATCCCGTTCCCGTATCCCGTTCCCGTATACCGTTCCCGTATCCCGTTCCCGTATCCCGTTCCCTTATCCCGTTCCCGTATCCCGTTCCCTTATCCCGTGTCCGTATCCCGTTCCCTTATTCCGATCCGGTATCTTGTTCCGGTATCCCATTCCGTTATCCCGTTCCGGTATCCCGTTCCGGTATCCCGTTCCGGTATCCCGTTCCAGTATCCCGTTCCGGTATCCCGTTCCGGTATCCCGTTCCGGTATCCCGTTCCGTTATCCCGTTCCGGTATCCCGTTCCGTTATCCCGTTCCGGTATCCCGTTCCGGTATCCCGTTCCGGTATCCCGTTCCCGTATCCCGTTCCCGTATCCCGTTCCGTATCCCGTTCCCGTATCCCGTTCCTGTATCCCGTTCCCGTATCCCGTTCCTGTATCCCGTTTCCGTATCCCGTTACCGTATCCCGTTTCCGTATCCCGTTTACGTATTCCGTGCCCGTATCCCGTTCCGGTATCCCGTTCCCGTAATACGTTCCCGTATCCCTTTCCCGTATATCCCGTTCCCGTTTCCGTATCCCGTATCCCGTATCCTGTATCCCGTTTATCGTTCCCGTTCGCATATCCCGTAAAACGTTCCCGTATCCTGTTCCCGTATCCCGTTCCTGTATCCCGTTTCCGTATCCCGTTTCCGTATCCCGTTTCCGTATCCCGTTTCCGTATCCCGTTTCCGTATTATGTTTCCGTATCCCGTTTCCGTATCCCGTTTCCATATCCCGTTTCCGTATCCCGTATCCGTATCTCGTTTCCGTATCCCGTTTCCGTATCCTGTTTCCGTATCCCGTTTTCGTATCCCGTTTCTGTATCCCGTTTCCGTATCCCGTTTCCGTATCCCGTTTCCATATTCCGTTTCCGTATTCCGTTTCTGTATCCCGTTTCCGTATCCCGTTTCTGTATCCCGATCTAGTATCCCGTTCCCGTATCCCGTTCCCGTATCCCGTTCCCGTATCCGGTTCCCGTATCCCGTGCCCGTATCCCGTTCCCGTATCCCGTTCCCGTATCCCGTTCCCGTATCCCGTTCCCGTATCCCGTTCCCGTATCCCGTTCCCGTATCCCGTTCCCGTATCTCGTATCCCATTCCCGTATCCCGTTCCCGTATCCCGTTCCCGTATCCCGTTCCCGTATCCCGTTCCCGTATCCCGTTCCCGTATCCCGTTCCCGTTCCCGTATCCTGTTCCCGTATCCCGTTCCCGTATCACGTTCCCGTATCCCCTTCCCGTATCCCGTTCCCGTATCCCGTTCCCGTATCCCGTTCCCGTATCCCGTTCCCGTATCCCGTTCCCGTATCCCGTTCCCGTATCCCGTTCCCGTATCCCGTTCCCGTATCCTGTTCCCGTATCCCGTTCCCGTATCCCGTTCCCGTATCCCGTTCCCGTATCCCGTTCCCGTATCCCGTTCCCGTATCCTGTTCCCAGATCCAGTTCCCATATCCCGTTCCCGTATCTCGTATCCCGTTCCCGTATCCCGTTCCCGTATCCCGTTCCCGTATCCCGTTCCCGTATCCCGTTCCCGTATCCTGTTCCCGTATCCCGTTCCCGTATCCCGTTCCCGTATCCCCTTCCCGTATCCCGTTCCCGTATCCCGTTCCCGTATCCCGTTCCCGTATCCCGTTCCCGTATCCCGTTCCCGTATCCCGTTCCCGTATCCCGTCCCATTCACGTTTCCATATCCCGTTACCGTATCTTGTTCCCGTATCCCGTTCCCGTATCCCGTTCCCGTATCCTGTTCCCGTATCCCGTTGCCGTATCCCTTCCCGTATCTCGTTCCGTATCCCGTATCCCGATCCCGTATCCCGTTCCCGTTCCCGTATATCCCGTTCCCGTTTCCGTATCCCGTATCCCGTATCCCGTTTATCGTTCCCGTTCGCATATCCCGTATGTCGTTCCCGTATTCTGTTCCCGTATCCCGTTCCTGTATCTCGTTACCGTAACCCGTTCTGGTATCCCGTTCCTGTATCCCGTTCCCGTATCCCGTTCCCGTATCCCGTTCCCGTATCCCGTTCCCGTATCCCGTTCCCGTATCCCGTTCCGGTATCTCGATCCCGTTCCCGTATCCCGTTTCCGTATCCCGTTCCCGTATTCCGATCCGGTATCTCGTTCCGGTATCCAGTTCCCGTATCCCGTTCCCGTATCCTGTTTCCGTATCCCGTTCCCGTATTCCGATCCGGTATCCCGTTCCGGTATCCCGTTCCGGTATCCCGTTCCGGTATCCCGTTCCGGTATCCCGTTCCGGTATCCCGTTCCGGTATCCCGTTCCCGTATCTCGTTCCTGTATCCTGTTACCGTATCCCATTCCCGTATCCCGTTCCCGTATCCCGTTACCGTATCCCGTTACCGTATCCCGTTACCGTATCCCGTTACCGTATCCCATTACCGTATCCCGTTACAGTATCCCGTTACCGTATCCCGTTTCCGTATCCCGTTTCCGTATCCCGTTTCCGTATTCCGTTTTCGTATCCCGTTTCCGTATCCCGTTTCCGTATCCCGTTTCCGTATCCCGATCCAGTATCCCGTTCCCGTATCCCGTTCCCGTATCTGGTTCCCGTATCCCGTGCCCGTATCCCGTTCCCGTATCCCGTTCCCGTATCCCGTTCCCGTATCCCGTTCCCGTATCCCGTTCCCGTATCCCGTTCCCGTATCCCGTTCCCGTATCCCGTTCCCGTATCCCGTTCCCTTATCCCGTTCCCGTATCCCGTTCCCGTATCCCGTTCCCGTATCCCGTTCCCGTATCACGTTACCATATCCCGTATCCCGTTCCCGTATCCCGTTCCCGTATCCCGTTCCCGTATCCCGTTCCCGTATCCCGTATCCCGTTCCCGTATCCCGTTCCCGTATCCCGTTCCCGTATCCCGTTCCCGTATCCCGTTCCCGTATCCCGTTCTGGTATCCCGTTCCCGTTTCCGTATCCCGTATCCCGTATCCCGTATCCCGTTTATCGTTCCCGTTCGCATATCCCGTATGTCGTTCCCGTATCCTGTTCCCGTATCCCGTTCCTGTATCCCGTTTCCGTATCCCGTTACCGTATCCCGTTTCCGTATCCCGTTTACGTATTCCGTGCCCGTATCCCGTTCCGGTATCCCGTTCCGGTATCCCGTTCCGTTATCCCGTTCCGTTATCCCGTTCCGTTATCCCGTTCCGGTATCCCGTTCCGGTATCCCGTTCCGGTATCACGTTCCGGTATCCCGTTCCGGTATCCCGTTCCTGTATCTAGTTCCCGTATCCCGTTCCCGTATCCCGTTCCCGTATCCCGTTCCCGTATACCGTTCCCGTATCCCGTTCCCGTATCCCGTTCCCTTATCCCGTTCCCGTATCCCGTTCCCTTATCCCGTGTCCGTATCCCGTTCCCTTATTCCGATCCGGTATCTTGTTCCGGTATCCCATTCCGTTATCCCGTTCCGGTATCCCGTTCCGGTATCCCGTTCCGGTATCCCGTTCCAGTATCCCGTTCCGGTATCCCGTTCCGGTATCCCGTTCCGGTATCCCGTTCCGTTATCCCGTTCCGGTATCCCGTTCCGTTATCCCGTTCCGGTATCCCGTTCCGGTATCCCGTTCCGGTATCCCGTTCCCGTATCCCGTTCCCGTATCCCGTTCCGTATCCCGTTCCCGTATCCCGTTCCTGTATCCCGTTCCCGTATCCCGTTCCTGTA
This sequence comes from Chirona hameri, assembly GCA_036785665.1. NCBI lineage: Eukaryota > Metazoa > Arthropoda > Thecostraca > Balanomorpha > Balanidae > Chirona > Chirona hameri. The sequence continues at coordinate 9,476 of JAXIVJ010009147.1, forward strand.
TCCCGTTTCCGTATCCCGTTACCGTATCCCGTTTCCGTATCCCGTTTACGTATTCCGTGCCCGTATCCCGTTCCGGTATCCCGTTCCCGTAATACGTTCCCGTATCCCTTTCCCGTATATCCCGTTCCCGTTTCCGTATCCCGTATCCCGTATCCTGTATCCCGTTTATCGTTCCCGTTCGCATATCCCGTAAAACGTTCCCGTATCCTGTTCCCGTATCCCGTTCCTGTATCCCGTTTCCGTATCCCGTTTCCGTATCCCGTTTCCGTATCCCGTTTCCGTATCCCGTTTCCGTATTATGTTTCCGTATCCCGTTTCCGTATCCCGTTTCCATATCCCGTTTCCGTATCCCGTATCCGTATCTCGTTTCCGTATCCCGTTTCCGTATCCTGTTTCCGTATCCCGTTTTCGTATCCCGTTTCTGTATCCCGTTTCCGTATCCCGTTTCCGTATCCCGTTTCCATATTCCGTTTCCGTATTCCGTTTCTGTATCCCGTTTCCGTATCCCGTTTCTGTATCCCGATCTAGTATCCCGTTTCTGTATCCCGTTTCCGTATCCCGTTTCCGTATCCCGTTTACGTATTCCGTGCCCGTATCCCGTTCCGGGATCCCGTTCCCGTAATACGTTCCCGTATCCCTTTCCCGTATATCCTGTTCCCGTTTCCGTATCCCGTATCCCGTATCCTGTATCCCGTTTATCGTTCCCGTTCGCATATCCCGTAAAACGTTCCCGTATCCTGTTCCCGTATCCCGTTCCTGTATCCCGTTTCCGTATCCCGTTTCCGTATCCCGTTTCCGTATCCCGTTTCCGTATTATGTTTCCGTATCCCGTTTCCGTATCCCGTTTCCATATCCCGTTTCCGTATCCCGTATCCGTATTTCGTTTCCGTATCCCGTTTCCGTATCCTGTTTCCGTATCCCGTTCCCGTATCCTGTTCCTGTATCCTCTTCCGGTATCCCGTTCCCGTATCCCGTTCCCGTATCCCGTTCCCGTATCCCGTATACCTTAATCAGCTCCCGTATCCAGTTCCCGTATACAGTTCCCGCATCCCGTATCTCGTATCCCGTTCCCGTATCCCGTTCCCGTATCCCGTTTCCGGATCCCGTTTCCGTATCCCGTTTCCGTATCCCGTTTCCGTATCCCGTTTCCGTATCCCGTTTCCGTATCCCGTTTCCGTATCCCGTTTCCGTATCCCGTTTCCGTATCCCGTTTCCGTATCCCGTTTCCGTATCCCGTTTCCATATCCCGTTTCCGTATCCCGTTTCCGTATCCCGTTTCCGTATCCCGTTTCCGTATCCCGTTTCTGTATCCCGTTTCCGTATACCGTTCCCGTATACCGTACACGTATCCCATTCCTCGTTCCCGTATCCCGTATCCCGTTCCCGTATCCCTTTCCGTATCCCGTTCCCGTATCTCGTATCCCGTTCCCGTATCCCGTTTCCGTATTCCGTTTCCGCATTCCGTTTCCGTATACAATTTCCGTATCCCGTTCCCGTATCCCGTTCCCGTATCCCGTTCCCGTATCCCGTTCCCGTATCCCGTTCCCGTATCCCGTTCCCGTATCCCGTTCCCGTATCCCGTTCCCGTATCCCGTTCCCGTATCCCGTTTTCGTATCCCGTTTCCGTATCCCGTTTCCGTATCCCGTTTCCGTATCCCGTTTCCGTATCCCGTTTCCGTATCCCGTTTCCGTATCCCGTTTCCGTATCCCGTTTCCGTATCCCGTTTCCGTATCCCGTATAACGTGCCCTATCCCGTTCCCGTATCCCGTTCCCGTACCCCATTACCGTATCCAGTATCCCGTTCCCGTATCCCGTTCCCGTATCCCGTTCCCGTATCCCGTTTCCGTATCCCGTTCCCGTATCCCGTTCCCGTTCCCGTATCCCGTCCCCGTATCCCGTTCCCGTATCCCGTTCCAGTATCCCGTTCCAGTATCCCGTTCCCGTATCCGGTATCCCGTATCTCGTATCCCTTATCCCGTATCCCGTTCCCGTATACCGTATCCCGTATACCGTCTCCCGTGTCCCGCTCCCTCTCCAGTTCCCGTTCCCGTTCCCGTTCACGTTCCCGTATCCCGTTTCCGTATCTCGTTTCCGCATCCCGTTCCCGTATCACGTTCCCGTATCACGTTCTTGTATCACGTTACCGTATCACGTTACCGTATCACGTTCCCGTATCCCGTTCCCGTTCCCGTATCCCGTATCCCGTTCCCGTATCCCGTATCTCGTTCACCGTTTCCGTATCTCGTATCCCGTTCACGTATCCGATCCCGTATCCTTTATCCCGCTCCCGTATCCAGTTTCCGAATCCGCTTCCTGTTTCCCGTTCCCGTATCGCGTTCCGTATCCAGTTCCCGTATATTGTGTCCCGTGCTCGTATCGCGTTCCGTATCTAGTTCCCGTATATTGTGTCCCGTGCTCGTATCCCGTTCCCGTATCCCGTTCCCGTATCCCGTTCCCTTATCCCGTTCCCGTATTCCGTTCCCGTATCCCGTTCCCGTATCCCGTTCCCGTATCCCGTTCCCGTATCCCGTTCCCGTATCCCGTTCCCGTATCCCGTTCCCGTATCCCGTTCCCGTATCCTGTTCCCGTATCCTGTTGCCGTATCCCTTCCCGTATCTCGTTCCGTATCCCGTATCCCGTTCCCGTATCCCATTCCCGTATCCGGTATCCCGTATCCCGTTCCCGTTTCCGTATCCCGTTCCCGTATCCCGTTCCCATATCCCGTTCCCATATCCCGTTCCCGTATCCCGTTCCCGTATGACGTTCCCGTATCCCGTTCCCGTATCCCCTTCCCGTATCCCGTTCCCGTATGCCGTTCCCGTATCCCGTTCCTGTATCCCGTTTCCGTATCCCGTTCCTGTATGCCGTTCCCGTATCCCGTTCCCGTATCCCGTTCCCGTATCCCGTTCCCGTATCCCGTTCCCGTATCCCGTTCCCGTATCCCGTTCCCGTATCCCGTTCCCGTATCCCGTTCCCGTATCCCGTTCCCGTATCCCGTTCCCAGATCCAGTTCCCATATCCCGTTCCCGTATCTCGTATTCCGTGCCCGTATCCCGTTCCGGTATCCCGTTCCGGTATCCCGTTCCGTTATCCCGTTCCGTTATCCCGTTCCGGTATCCCGTTCCGGTATCCCGTTCCGGTATCACGTTCCGGTATCCCGTTCCGGTATCCCGTTCCGGTATCTAGTTCCCGTATCCCGTTCCCGTATCCCGTTCCCGTATACCGTTCCCGTATCCCGTTCCCGTATCCCGTTCCCTTATCCCGTTCCCGTATCCCGTTCCCTTATCCCGTGTCCGTATCCCGTTCCCTTATTCCGATCCGGTATCTTGTTCCGGTATCCCATTCCGTTATCCCGTTCCGGTATCCCGTTCCGGTATCCCGTTCCGGTATCCCATTCCAGTATCCCGTTCCGGTATCCCGTTCCGGTATCCCGTTCCGATATCCCGTTCCGTTATCCCGTTCCGGTATCCCGTTCCGTTATCCCGTTCCGGTATCCCGTTCCGGTATCCCGTTTCCGTATCCCGTTTCCGTATCCCGTTTCCGTATCCCGTTTCCGTATCCCGTTTCCGTATCCCGTTTCCGTATCCCGTTTCCGTATCCCGTATAACGTGCCCTATCCCGTTCCCGTATCCCGTTCCCGTACCCCATTACCGTATCCAGTATCCCGTTCCCGTATCCCGTTCCCGTATCCCGTTCCCGTATCCCGTTCCCGTATCCCGTTCCCGTATCCCGTTCCCGTTCCCGTATCCCGTTCCCGTATCCTGTTCCCGTATCCCGTTCCCGTATCCCGTTCCCGTATCCCGTTCCCGTATCCCGTTCCCGTTCCCGTATCCCGTCCCCGTATCCCGTTCCCGTATCCCGTTCCAGTATCCCGTTCCAGTATCCCGTTCCCGTATCCGGTATCCCGTATCTCGTATCCCTTATCCCGTATCCCGTTCCCGTATACCGTATCCCGTATACCGTCTCCCGTGTCCCGCTCCCTCTCCAGTTCCCGTTCCCGTTCCCGTTCACGTTCCCGTATCCCGTTTCCATATCCCGTTACCGTATCTCGTTCATATGTCCCGTATCCCGTATATGGAAATTCCCGTATCCTGTTCCCGTATCCCGTTCCTGTATCCCGTTTCCGTATCCCGTTATTGTATCCCGTTTCCGTATCCCGTTTACGTATTCCGTGCCCGTATCCCGTTCCGGGATCCCGTTCCCGTAATACGTTCCCGTATCCCTTTCCCGTATATCCCGTTCCCGTTTCCGTATCCCGTATCCCGTATCCTGTATCCCGTTTATCGTTCCCGTTCGCATATCCCGTAAAACGTTCCCGTATCCTGTTCCCGTATCCCGTTCCTGTATCCCGTTTCCGTATCCCGTTTCCGTATCCCGTTTCCGTATCCCGTTTCCGTATTATGTTTCCGTATCCCGTTTCCGTATCCCGTTTCCATATCCCGTTTCCGTATCCCGTATCCGTATTTCGTTTCCGTATCCCGTTTCCGTATCCTGTTTCCGTATCCCGTTCCCGTATCCTGTTCCTGTATCCTGTTCCGGTATCCCGTTCCCGTATCCCGTTCCCGTATCCCGTTCCCGTATCCCGTTCCCGTATCCCGTATACCTTAATCAGCTCCCGTATCCAGTTCCCGTATACAGTTCCCGCATCCCGTATCTCGTATCCCGTTCCCGTATCCCGTTCCCGTATCCCGTTTCCGTATCCCGTTTCCGTATCCCGTTTCCGTATCCCGTTTCCGTATCCCGTTTCCGTACCCCGTTTCCGTATCCCGTTTCCGTATCCCGTTTCCGTATCCCGTTTCCGTATCCCGTTTCCGTATCCCGTTTCCGTATCCCGTTTCCGTATCCCGTTTCCGTATCCCGTTTCCGTATCCCGTTTCCGTATCCCGTTTCCGTATCCCGTTTCCGTATCCCGTTTCCGTATCCCGTTTCTGTATCCCGTTTCCGTATACCGTTCCCGTATACCGTACACGTATCCCATTCCTCGTTCCCGTATCCCGTATCCCGTTCCCGTATCCCTTTCCGTATCCCGTTCCCGTATCTCGTATCCCGTTCCCGTATCCCGTTTCCGTATTCCGTTTCCGTATTCCGTTTCCGTATACAATTTCCGTATCCCGTTCCCGTATCCCGTTCCCGTATCCCGTTCCCGTATCCCGTTCCCGTATCCCGTTCCCGTATCCCGTTCCCGTATCCCGTTCCCGTATCCCGTTCCCGTATCCCGTTCCCGTATCCCGTTCCCGTATCCCGTTCCCGTATCCCGTTTTCGTATCCCGTTTCCGTATCCCGTTTCCGTATCCCGTTTCCGTATCCCGTTTCCGTATCCCGTTTCCGTATCCCGTTTCCGTATCCCGTTTCCGTATCCCGTTTCCGTATCCCGTTTCCGTATCCCGTTTCCGTATCCCGTATAACGTGCCCTATCCCGTTCCCGTATCCCGTTCCCGTACCCCATTACCGTATCCAGTATCCCGTTCCCGTATCCCGTTCCCGTATCCCGTTCCCGTATCCCGTTCCCGCATCCCGTTCCCGTATCCCGTTCCCGTATCCCGTTCCCGTTCCCGTATCCCGTTCCCGTATCCTGTTCCCGTATCCCGTTCCCGTATCCCGTTCCCGTATCCCGTTCCCGTTCCCGTATCCCGTCCCCGTATCCCGTTCCCGAATCCCGTTCCAGTATCCCGTTCCAGTATCCCGTTCCAGTATCCCGTTCCCGTATCCGGTATCCCGTATCTCGTATCCCTTATCCCGTATCCCGTTCCCGTATACCGTATCCCGTATACCGTCTCCCGTGTCCCGCTCCCTCTCCAGTTCCCGTTCCCGTTCCCGTTCACGTTCCCGTATCCCGTTTCCGTATCTCGTTTCCGCATCCCGTTCCCGTATCACGTTCCCGTATCACGTTCTTGTATCACGTTACCGTATCACGTTACCGTATCACGTTCCCGTATCCCGTTCCCGTTCCCGTATCCCGTATCCCGTTCCCGTATCCCGTATCTCGTTCACCGTTTCCGTATCTCGTATCCCGTTCACGTATCCGATCCCGTATCCTTTATCCCGCTCCCGTATCCAGTTTCCGAATCCGCTTCCTGTTTCCCGTTCCCGTATCGCGTTCCGTATCCAGTTCCCGTATATTGTGTCCCGTGCTCGTATCGCGTTCCGTATCTAGTTCCCGTATATTGTGTCCCGTGCTCGTATCCCGTTCCCGTATCCCATTCCCGTATCCCGTTCCCTTATCCCGTTCCCGTATTCCGTTCCCGTATCCCGTTCCCGTATCCCGTTCCCGTATCCCGTTCCCGTATCCCGTTCCCGTATCCCGTTCCCGTATCCCGTTCCCGTATCCCGTTCCCGTATCCTGTTCCCGTATCCCGTTGCCGTATCCCTTCCCGTATCTCGTTCCGTATCCCGTATCCCGTTCCCGTATCCCATTCCCGTATCCGGTATCCCGTATCCCGTTCCCGTTTCCGTATCCCGTTCCCGTATCCCGTTCCCATATCCCGTTCCCATATCCCGTTCCCGTATCCCGTTCCCGTATGACGTTCCCGTATCCCGTTCCCGTATCCCCTTCCCGTATCCCGTTCCCGTATGCCGTTCCCGTATCCCGTTCCTGTATCCCGTTTCCGTATCCCGTTCCTGTATGCCGTTCCCGGATCCCGTTCCCGTATCCCGTTCCCGTATCCCGTTCCCGTATCCCGTTCCCGTATCCCGTTCCCGTATCCCGTTCCCGTATCCCGTTCCCGTATCCCGTTCCCGTATCCCGTTCCCGTATCCCGTTCCCGTATCCCGTTCCCGTATCCTGTTCCCAGATCCAGTTCCCATATCCCGTTCCCGTATCTCGTATCCCGTTCCCGTATCCCGTTCCCGTATCCCGTTCCCGTATCCCGTTCCCGTATCCCGTTCCCGTATCCTGTTCCCGTATCCCGTTCCCGTATCCCGTTCCCGTATCCCCTTCCCGTATCCCGTTCCCGTATCCCGTTCCCGTATCCCGTTCCCGTATCCCGTTCCCGTATCCCGTTCCCGTATCCCGTTCCCGTATCCCGTCCCATTCACGTTTCCATATCCCGTTACCGTATCTTGTTCCCGTATCCCGTTCCCGTATCCCGTTCCCGTATCCTGTTCCCGTATCCCGTTGCCGTATCCCTTCCCGTATCTCGTTCCGTATCCCGTATCCCGATCCCGTATCCCGTTCCCGTTCCCGTATATCCCGTTCCCGTTTCCGTATCCCGTATCCCGTATCCCGTTTATCGTTCCCGTTCGCATATCCCGTATGTCGTTCCCGTATTCTGTTCCCGTATCCCGTTCCTGTATCTCGTTACCGTAACCCGTTCTGGTATCCCGTTCCTGTATCCCGTTCCCGTATCCCGTTCCCGTATCCCGTTCCCGTATCCCGTTCCCGTATCCCGTTCCCGTATCCCGTTCCGGTATCTCGATCCCGTTCCCGTATCCCGTTTCCGTATCCCGTTCCCGTATTCCGATCCGGTATCTCGTTCCGGTATCCAGTTCCCGTATCCCGTTCCCGTATCCTGTTTCCGTATCCCGTTCCCGTATTCCGATCCGGTATCCCGTTCCGGTATCCCGTTCCGGTATCCCGTTCCGGTATCCCGTTCCGGTATCCCGTTCCGGTATCCCGTTCCGGTATCCCGTTCCCGTATCTCGTTCCTGTATCCTGTTACCGTATCCCATTCCCGTATCCCGTTCCCGTATCCCGTTACCGTATCCCGTTACCGTATCCCGTTACCGTATCCCGTTACCGTATCCCATTACCGTATCCCGTTACAGTATCCCGTTACCGTATCCCGTTTCCGTATCCCGTTTCCGTATCCCGTTTCCGTATTCCGTTTTCGTATCCCGTTTCCGTATCCCGTTTCCGTATCCCGTTTCCGTATCCCGATCCAGTATCCCGTTCCCGTATCCCGTTCCCGTATCTGGTTCCCGTATCCCGTGCCCGTATCCCGTTCCCGTATCCCGTTCCCGTATCCCGTTCCCGTATCCCGTTCCCGTATCCCGTTCCCGTATCCCGTTCCCGTATCCCGTTCCCGTATCCCGTTCCCGTATCCCGTTCCCTTATCCCGTTCCCGTATCCCGTTCCCGTATCCCGTTCCCGTATCCCGTTCCCGTATCACGTTACCATATCCCGTATCCCGTTCCCGTATCCCGTTCCCGTATCCCGTTCCCGTATCCCGTTCCCGTATCCCGTATCCCGTTCCCGTATCCCGTTCCCGTATCCCGTTCCCGTATCCCGTTCCCGTATCCCGTTCCCGTATCCCGTTCTGGTATCCCGTTCCCGTTTCCGTATCCCGTATCCCGTATCCCGTATCCCGTTTATCGTTCCCGTTCGCATATCCCGTATGTCGTTCCCGTATCCTGTTCCCGTATCCCGTTCCTGTATCCCGTTTCCGTATCCCGTTACCGTATCCCGTTTCCGTATCCCGTTTACGTATTCCGTGCCCGTATCCCGTTCCGGTATCCCGTTCCGGTATCCCGTTCCGTTATCCCGTTCCGTTATCCCGTTCCGTTATCCCGTTCCGGTATCCCGTTCCGGTATCCCGTTCCGGTATCACGTTCCGGTATCCCGTTCCGGTATCCCGTTCCTGTATCTAGTTCCCGTATCCCGTTCCCGTATCCCGTTCCCGTATCCCGTTCCCGTATACCGTTCCCGTATCCCGTTCCCGTATCCCGTTCCCTTATCCCGTTCCCGTATCCCGTTCCCTTATCCCGTGTCCGTATCCCGTTCCCTTATTCCGATCCGGTATCTTGTTCCGGTATCCCATTCCGTTATCCCGTTCCGGTATCCCGTTCCGGTATCCCGTTCCGGTATCCCGTTCCAGTATCCCGTTCCGGTATCCCGTTCCGGTATCCCGTTCCGGTATCCCGTTCCGTTATCCCGTTCCGGTATCCCGTTCCGTTATCCCGTTCCGGTATCCCGTTCCGGTATCCCGTTCCGGTATCCCGTTCCCGTATCCCGTTCCCGTATCCCGTTCCGTATCCCGTTCCCGTATCCCGTTCCTGTATCCCGTTCCCGTATCCCGTTCCTGTATCCCGTTTCCGTATCCCGTTACCGTATCCCGTTTCCGTATCCCGTTTACGTATTCCGTGCCCGTATCCCGTTCCGGTATCCCGTTCCCGTAATACGTTCCCGTATCCCTTTCCCGTATATCCCGTTCCCGTTTCCGTATCCCGTATCCCGTATCCTGTATCCCGTTTATCGTTCCCGTTCGCATATCCCGTAAAACGTTCCCGTATCCTGTTCCCGTATCCCGTTCCTGTATCCCGTTTCCGTATCCCGTTTCCGTATCCCGTTTCCGTATCCCGTTTCCGTATCCCGTTTCCGTATTATGTTTCCGTATCCCGTTTCCGTATCCCGTTTCCATATCCCGTTTCCGTATCCCGTATCCGTATCTCGTTTCCGTATCCCGTTTCCGTATCCTGTTTCCGTATCCCGTTTTCGTATCCCGTTTCTGTATCCCGTTTCCGTATCCCGTTTCCGTATCCCGTTTCCATATTCCGTTTCCGTATTCCGTTTCTGTATCCCGTTTCCGTATCCCGTTTCTGTATCCCGATCTAGTATCCCGTTCCCGTATCCCGTTCCCGTATCCCGTTCCCGTATCCGGTTCCCGTATCCCGTGCCCGTATCCCGTTCCCGTATCCCGTTCCCGTATCCCGTTCCCGTATCCCGTTCCCGTATCCCGTTCCCGTATCCCGTTCCCGTATCCCGTTCCCGTATCTCGTATCCCATTCCCGTATCCCGTTCCCGTATCCCGTTCCCGTATCCCGTTCCCGTATCCCGTTCCCGTATCCCGTTCCCGTATCCCGTTCCCGTTCCCGTATCCTGTTCCCGTATCCCGTTCCCGTATCACGTTCCCGTATCCCCTTCCCGTATCCCGTTCCCGTATCCCGTTCCCGTATCCCGTTCCCGTATCCCGTTCCCGTATCCCGTTCCCGTATCCCGTTCCCGTATCCCGTTCCCGTATCCCGTTCCCGTATCCCGTTCCCGTATCCCGTTCCCGTATCCCGTTCCCGTATCCCGTCCCATTCCCGTTTCCATATCCCGTTACCGTATCTTGTTCCCGTATCCCGTTCCCGTATCCCGTTCCCGTATCCCGTTTCCGTCTCCCGATCCCGTATCCTGTTCCCGTTCCCGTATATCCCGTTCCCGTTTCCGTATCCCGTATCCCGTATCCCGTTTATCGTTCCCGTTCGCATATCCCGTATGTCGTTCCCGTATTCTGTTCCCGTATCCCGTTCCTGTATCTCGTTACCGTAACCCGTTCTGGTATCCCGTTCCCGTATCCCGTTCCCGTATCCCGTTCCCGTATCCCGTTCCCGTATCCCGTTCCCGTATCCCGTTTCCGTATCCCGTTCCCGTATTCCGATCCGGTATCTCGTTCCGGTATCCAGTTCCCGTATCCCGTTCCCGTATCCTGTTTCCGTATCCCGTTCCCGTATTCCGATCCGGTATCCCGTTCCGGTATCCCGTTCCGGTATCCCGTTCCGGTATCCCGTTCCGGTATCCCGTTCCGGTATCCCGTTCCCGTATCTCGTTCCTGTATCCTGTTACCGTATCCCTTTCCCGTATCCCGTTCCCGTATCCCGTTACCGTATCCCGTTACCGTATCCCGTTACCGTATCCCGTTACCGTATCCCATTACCGTATCCCGTTACAGTATCCCGTTACCGTATCCCGTTTCCGTATCCCGTTTCCGTATCCCGTTTCCGTATTCCGTTTTCGTATCCCGTTTCCGTATCCCGTTTCCGTATCCCGTTTCCGTATCCCGTTCCCGTATCCCGTTCCCGTATCCCGTTCCCGTATCCCGTTCCCGTATCCCGTTCCCGTATCCCGTTCCCGTATCCCGTTCCCGTATCCCGTTCCCGTATCCCGTTCCCGTATCCCGTCCCATTCCCGTTTCCATATCACGTTACCGTATCTTGTTCCCGTATCCTGTTCCTGTATCCCGTTCTCGTTCCCGTTCTCGTATCCCGTTTCCATATCACGTTACCATATCCCGTATCCCGTTCCCGTATCCCGTTCCCGTATCCCGTTCCCGTATCCCGTTCCCGTATCCCGTTCCCGTATCCCGTTCCCGTATCCCGTTCCCGTATCCCGTTCCCGTATCCCGTTCCCGTATCCCGTTCCCGTATCCCGTTCCCGTATCCCGTTCCCGTATACCGTTCCCGTATCCCGTTCCCGTATCCCGTTCCCGTTCCCGTATCCCGTTCCCGTATCCTGTTCCCGTATCCCGTTTCCGTATCCCGTTTCCGTATCCCGTTTCCGTATCCCGTTTCCGTATCCCGTTTCCGTATCCCGTTTCCGTATCCCGTTTCCGTATCCCGTTTCCGTATCCCGTTTCCGTATCCCGTATAACGTGCCCTATCCCGTTCCCGTATCCCGTTCCCGTACCCCATTACCGTATCCAGTATCCCGTTCCCGTATCCCGTTCCCGTATCCCGTTCCCGTATCCCGTTCCCGTATCCCGTTCCCGTATCCCGTTCCCGTATCCCGTTCCCGTTCCCGTATCCCGTTCCCGTATCCTGTTCCCGTATCCCGTTCCCGTATCCCGTTCCCGTATCCCGTTCCCGTTCCCGTATCCCGTCCCCGTATCCCGTTCCCGTATCCCGTTCCAGTATCCCGTTCCAGTATCCCGTTCCCGTATCCGGTATCCCGTATCTCGTATCCCTTATCCCGTATCCCGTTCCCGTATACCGTATCCCGTATACCGTCTCCCGTGTCCCGCTCCCTCTCCAGTTCCCGTTCCCGTTCCCGTTCACGTTCCCGTATCCCGTTTCCGTATCTCGTTTCCGCATCCCGTTCCCGTATCACGTTCCCGTATCACGTTCTTGTATCACGTTACCGTATCACGTTACCGTATCACATTCCCGTATCCCGTTCCCGTTCCCGTATCCCGTATCCCGTTCCCGTATCCCGTATCTCGTTCACCGTTTCCGTATCTCGTATCCCGTTCACGTATCCGATCCCGTATCCTTTATCCCGCTCCCGTATCCAGTTTCCGAATCCGCTTCCTGTTTCCCGTTCCCGTATCGCGTTCCGTATCCAGTTCCCGTATATTGTGTCCCGTGCTCGTATCGCGTTCCGTATCTAGTTCCCGTATATTGTGTCCCGTGCTCGTATCCCGTTCCCGTATCCCGTTCCCGTATCCCGTTCCCTTATCCCTTATCCCGTATTCCGTTCCCGTATCCCGTTCCCGTATCCCGTTCCCGTATCCCGTTCCCGTATCCCGTTCCCGTATCCCGTTACCGTATCCCGTTCCCGTATCCCGTTCCCGTATCCTGTTCCCGTATCCCGTTGCCGTATCCCTTCCCGTATCTCGTTCCGTATCCCGTATCCCGTTCCCGTATCCCATTCCCGTATCCCGTTCCCGTATCCCGTTCCCGTATCCCGTTCCCGTATCCCGTCCCATTCACGTTTCCATATCCCGTTACCGTATCTTGTTCCCGTATCCCGTTCCCGTATCCCGTTCCCGTATCCCGTTCCCGTATCCCGTTCCCGTATCCCGTTCCCGTATCCCGTTCCCGTATCCCGTTCCCGTATCCCGTTCCCGTATCCCGTCCCATTCACGTTTCCATATCCCGTTACCGTATCTTGTTCCCGTATCCCGTTCCCGTATCCCGTTCCCGTATCCCGTTTCCGTCTCCCGATCCCGTATCCCGTTCCCGTTCCCGTATATCCCGTTCCCGTTTCCGTATCCCGTATCCCGTATCCCGTTTATCGTTCCCGTTCGCATATCCCGTATGTCGTTCCCGTATTCTGTTCCCGTATCCCGTTCCTGTATCTCGTTACCGTAACCCGTTCTGGTATCCCGTTCCTGTATCCCGTTCCCGTATCCCGTTCCCGTATCCCGTTCCCGTATCCCGTTCCCGTATCCCGTTCCGGTATCTCGATCCCGTTCCCGTATCCCGTTTCCGTATCCCGTTCCCGTATTCCGATCCGGTATCTCGTTCCGGTATCCAGTTCCCGTATCCCGTTCCCGTATCCTGTTTCCGTATCCCGTTCCCGTATTCCGATCCGGTATCCCGTTCCGGTATCCCGTTCCGGTATCCCGTTCCGGTATCCCGTTCCGGTATCCCGTTCCGGTATCCCGTTCCCGTATCTCGTTCCTGTATCCTGTTACCGTATCCCATTCCCGTATCCCGTTCCCGTATCCCGTTACCGTATCCCGTTACCGTATCCCGTTACCGTATCCCGTTACCGTATCCCATTACCGTATCCCGTTACAGTATCCCGTTACCGTATCCCGTTTCCGTATCCCGTTTCCGTATCCCGTTTCCGTATTCCGTTTTCGTATCCCGTTTCCGTATCCCGTTTCCGTATCCCGTTTCCGTATCCCGATCCAGTATCCCGTTCCCGTATCCCGTTCCCGTATCTGGTTCCCGTATCCCGTGCCCGTATCCCGTTCCCGTATCCCGTTCCCGTATCCCGTTCCCGTATCCCGTTCCCGTATCCCGTTCCCGTATCCCGTTCCCTTATCCCGTTCCCGTATCCCGTTCCCGTATCCCGTTCCCGTATCCCGTTCCCGTATCCCGTTCCCGTATCACGTTACCATATCCCGTATCCCGTTCCCGTATCCCGTTCCCGTATCCCGTTCCCGTATCCCGTTCCCGTATCCCGTTCCCGTATCCCGTTCCCGTATCCCGTTCCCGTATCCCGTTCCCGTATCCCGTTCCCGTATCCCGTTCCCGTATCCCGTTCCTGTATCTCGTTACCGTAACCCGTTCTGGTATCCCGTTCCCGTATCCCGTTCCCGTATCCCGTTCCCGTATCCCGTTCCCGTTCGCATATCCCGTATGTCGTTCCCGTATTCTGTTCCCGTATCCCGTTCCTGTATCTCGTTACCGTAACCCGTTCTGGTATCCCGTTCCCGTATCCCGTTCCCGTATCCCGTTCCCGTATCCCGTTCCCGTATCCCGTTCCCGTATCCCGTTTCCGTATCCCGTTCCCGTATTCCGATCCGGTATCTCGTTCCGGTATCCAGTTCCCGTATCCCGTTCCCGTATCCTGTTTCCGTATCCCGTTCCCGTATTCCGATCCGGTATCCCGTTCCGGTATCCCGTTCCGGTATCCCGTTCCGGTATCCCGTTCCGGTATCCCGTTCCGGTATCCCGTTCCCGTATCTCGTTCCTGTATCCTGTTACCGTATCCCTTTCCCGTATCCCGTTCCCGTATCCCGTTACCGTATCCCGTTACCGTATCCCGTTACCGTATCCCGTTACCGTATCCCATTACCGTATCCCGTTACAGTATCCCGTTACCGTATCCCGTTTCCGTATCCCGTTTCCGTATCCCGTTTCCGTATTCCGTTTTCGTATCCCGTTTCCGTATCCCGTTTCCGTATCCCGTTTCCGTATCCCGTTCCCGTATCCCGTTCCCGTATCCCGTTCCCGTATCCCGTTCCCGTATCCCGTTCCCGTATCCCGTTCCCGTATCCCGTTCCCGTATCCCGTTCCCGTATCCCGTTCCCGTATCCCGTCCCATTCCCGTTTCCATATCACGTTACCGTATCTTGTTCCCGTATCCTGTTCCTGTATCCCGTTCTCGTTCCCGTTCTCGTATCCCGTTTCCATATCACGTTACCATATCCCGTATCCCGTTCCCGTATCCCGTTCCCGTATCCCGTTCCCGTATCCCGTTCCCGTATCCCGTTCCCGTATCCCGTTCCCGTATCCCGTTCCCGTATCCCGTTCCCGTATCCCGTTCCCGTATCCCGTTCCCGTATCCCGTTCCCGTATCCCGTTCCCGTATACCGTTCCCGTATCCCGTTCCCGTATCCCGTTCCCGTTCCCGTATCCCGTTCCCGTATCCTGTTCCCGTATCCCGTTTCCGTATCCCGTTTCCGTATCCCGTTTCCGTATCCCGTTTCCGTATCCCGTTTCCGTATCCCGTTTCCGTATCCCGTTTCCGTATCCCGTTTCCGTATCCCGTTTCCGTATCCCGTATAACGTGCCCTATCCCGTTCCCGTATCCCGTTCCCGTACCCCATTACCGTATCCAGTATCCCGTTCCCGTATCCCGTTCCCGTATCCCGTTCCCGTATCCCGTTCCCGTATCCCGTTCCCGTATCCCGTTCCCGTATCCCGTTCCCGTTCCCGTATCCCGTTCCCGTATCCTGTTCCCGTATCCCGTTCCCGTATCCCGTTCCCGTATCCCGTTCCCGTTCCCGTATCCCGTCCCCGTATCCCGTTCCCGTATCCCGTTCCAGTATCCCGTTCCAGTATCCCGTTCCCGTATCCGGTATCCCGTATCTCGTATCCCTTATCCCGTATCCCGTTCCCGTATACCGTATCCCGTATACCGTCTCCCGTGTCCCGCTCCCTCTCCAGTTCCCGTTCCCGTTCCCGTTCACGTTCCCGTATCCCGTTTCCGTATCTCGTTTCCGCATCCCGTTCCCGTATCACGTTCCCGTATCACGTTCTTGTATCACGTTACCGTATCACGTTACCGTATCACATTCCCGTATCCCGTTCCCGTTCCCGTATCCCGTATCCCGTTCCCGTATCCCGTATCTCGTTCACCGTTTCCGTATCTCGTATCCCGTTCACGTATCCGATCCCGTATCCTTTATCCCGCTCCCGTATCCAGTTTCCGAATCCGCTTCCTGTTTCCCGTTCCCGTATCGCGTTCCGTATCCAGTTCCCGTATATTGTGTCCCGTGCTCGTATCGCGTTCCGTATCTAGTTCCCGTATATTGTGTCCCGTGCTCGTATCCCGTTCCCGTATCCCGTTCCCGTATCCCGTTCCCTTATCCCTTATCCCGTATTCCGTTCCCGTATCCCGTTCCCGTATCCCGTTCCCGTATCCCGTTCCCGTATCCCGTTCCCGTATCCCGTTACCGTATCCCGTTCCCGTATCCCGTTCCCGTATCCTGTTCCCGTATCCCGTTGCCGTATCCCTTCCCGTATCTCGTTCCGTATCCCGTATCCCGTTCCCGTATCCCATTCCCGTATCCCGTTCCCGTATCCCGTTCCCGTATCCCGTTCCCGTATCCCGTTCCCGTATCCCGTCCCATTCACGTTTCCATATCCCGTTACCGTATCTTGTTCCCGTATCCCGTTCCCGTATCCCGTTCCCGTATCCCGTTCCCGTATCCCGTTCCCGTATCCCGTTCCCGTATCCCGTTCCCGTATCCCGTTCCCGTATCCCGTTCCCGTATCCCGTCCCATTCACGTTTCCATATCCCGTTACCGTATCTTGTTCCCGTATCCCGTTCCCGTATCCCGTTCCCGTATCCCGTTTCCGTCTCCCGATCCCGTATCCCGTTCCCGTTCCCGTATATCCCGTTCCCGTTTCCGTATCCCGTATCCCGTATCCCGTTTATCGTTCCCGTTCGCATATCCCGTATGTCGTTCCCGTATTCTGTTCCCGTATCCCGTTCCTGTATCTCGTTACCGTAACCCGTTCTGGTATCCCGTTCCTGTATCCCGTTCCCGTATCCCGTTCCCGTATCCCGTTCCCGTATCCCGTTCCCGTATCCCGTTCCGGTATCTCGATCCCGTTCCCGTATCCCGTTTCCGTATCCCGTTCCCGTATTCCGATCCGGTATCTCGTTCCGGTATCCAGTTCCCGTATCCCGTTCCCGTATCCTGTTTCCGTATCCCGTTCCCGTATTCCGATCCGGTATCCCGTTCCGGTATCCCGTTCCGGTATCCCGTTCCGGTATCCCGTTCCGGTATCCCGTTCCGGTATCCCGTTCCCGTATCTCGTTCCTGTATCCTGTTACCGTATCCCATTCCCGTATCCCGTTCCCGTATCCCGTTACCGTATCCCGTTACCGTATCCCGTTACCGTATCCCGTTACCGTATCCCATTACCGTATCCCGTTACAGTATCCCGTTACCGTATCCCGTTTCCGTATCCCGTTTCCGTATCCCGTTTCCGTATTCCGTTTTCGTATCCCGTTTCCGTATCCCGTTTCCGTATCCCGTTTCCGTATCCCGATCCAGTATCCCGTTCCCGTATCCCGTTCCCGTATCTGGTTCCCGTATCCCGTGCCCGTATCCCGTTCCCGTATCCCGTTCCCGTATCCCGTTCCCGTATCCCGTTCCCGTATCCCGTTCCCGTATCCCGTTCCCGTATCCCGTTCCCTTATCCCGTTCCCGTATCCCGTTCCCGTATCCCGTTCCCGTATCCCGTTCCCGTATCCCGTTCCCGTATCACGTTACCATATCCCGTATCCCGTTCCCGTATCCCGTTCCCGTATCCCGTTCCCGTATCCCGTTCCCGTATCCCGTTCCCGTATCCCGTTCCCGTATCCCGTTCCCGTATCCCGTTCCCGTATCCCGTTCCCGTATCCCGTTCCCGTATCCCGTTCCCGTATCCCGTTCCCGTATCCCGTTCTGGTATCCCGTTCCCGTTTCCGTATCCCGTATCCCGTACCCCGTATCCCGTTTATCGTTCCCGTTCGCATATCCCGTATGTCGTTCCCGTATCCTGTTCCCGTATCCCGTTCCTGTATCCCGTTTCCGTATCCCGTTACCGTATCCCGTTTCCGTATCCCGTTTACGTATTCCGTGCCCGTATCCCGTTCCGGTATCCCGTTCCGGTATCCCGTTCCGTTATCCCGTTCCGTTATCCCGTTCCGTTATCCCGTTCCGGTATCCCGTTCCGGTATCCCGTTCCGGTATCACGTTCCGGTATCCCGTTCCGGTATCCCGTTCCTGTATCTAGTTCCCGTATCCCGTTCCCGTATCCCGTTCCCGTATCCCGTTCCCGTATACCGTTCCCGTATCCCGTTCCCGTATCCCGTTCCCTTATCCCGTTCCCGTATCCCGTTCCCTTATCCCGTGTCCGTATCCCGTTCCCTTATTCCGATCCGGTATCTTGTTCCGGTATCCCATTCCGTTATCCCGTTCCGGTATCCCGTTCCGGTATCCCGTTCCAGTATCCCGTTCCGGTATCCCGTTCCGGTATCCCGTTCCGGTATCCCGTTCCGTTATCCCGTTCCGGTATCCCGTTCCGTTATCCCGTTCCGGTATCCCGTTCCGGTATCCCGTTCCGGTATCCCGTTCCGGTATCCTGTTCCGGTATCCCGTTCCCGTATCCCGTTCCCGTATCCCGTTCCCGTATCCCGTTCCCGTATCCCGTTCCTGTATCCCGTTTCCATATCCCGTTACCGTATCTCGTTCATATGTCCCGTATCCCGTATATGGAAATTCCCGTATCCTGTTCCCGTATCCCGTTCCTGTATCCCGTTTCCGTATCCCGTTACCGTATCCCGTTTCCGTATCCCGTTTACGTATTCCGTGCCCGTATCCCGTTCCCGTATCCCGTTCCCGTATCCCGTTCCCGTATCCCGTTCCCGTATCCCGTTCCCGTATCCCGTCCCATTCCCGTTTCCATATCCCGTTACCGTATCTTGTTCCCGTATCCCGTTCCCGTATCCCGTTCCCGTATCCCGTTTCCGTCTCCCGATCCCGTATCCTGTTCCCGTTCCCGTATATCCCGTTCCCGTTTCCGTATCCCGTATCCCGTATCCCGTTTATCGTTCCCGTTCGCATATCCCGTATGTCGTTCCCGTATTCTGTTCCCGTATCCCGTTCCTGTATCTCGTTACCGTAACCCGTTCTGGTATCCCGTTCCCGTATCCCGTTCCCGTATCCCGTTCCCGTATCCCGTTCCCGTATCCCGTTCCCGTATCCCGTTTCCGTATCCCGTTCCCGTATTCCGATCCGGTATCTCGTTCCGGTATCCAGTTCCCGTATCCCGTTCCCGTATCCTGTTTCCGTATCCCGTTCCCGTATTCCGATCCGGTATCCCGTTCCGGTATCCCGTTCCGGTATCCCGTTCCGGTATCCCGTTCCGGTATCCCGTTCCCGTATCTCGTTCCTGTATCCTGTTACCGTATCCCTTTCCCGTATCCCGTTCCCGTATCCCGTTACCGTATCCCGTTACCGTATCCCGTTACCGTATCCCGTTACCGTATCCCATTACCGTATCCCGTTACAGTATCCCGTTACCGTATCCCGTTTCCGTATCCCGTTTCCGTATCCCGTTTCCGTATTCCGTTTTCGTATCCCGTTTCCGTGTCCCGTTTCCGTATCCCGTTTCCGTATCCCGTTCCCGTATCCCGTTCCCGTATCCCGTTCCCGTATCCCGTTCCCGTATCCCGTTCCCGTATCCCGTTCCCGTATCCCGTTCCCGTATCCCGTTCCCGTATCCCGTTCCCGTATCCCGTTCCCGTATCCCGTCCCATTCCCGTTTCCATATCACGTTACCGTATCTTGTTCCCGTATCCTGTTCCTGTATCCCGTTCTCGTTCCCGTTCTCGTATCCCGTTTCCATATCACGTTACCATATCCCGTATCCCGTTCCCGTATCCCGTTCCCGTATCCCGTTCCCGTATCCCGTTCCCGTATCCCGTTCCCGTATCCCGTTCCCGTATCCCGTTCCCGTATCCCGTTCCCGTATCCCGTTCCCGTATCCCGTTCCCGTATCCCGTTCCCGTATCCCGTTCCCGTATACCGTTCCCGTATCCCGTTCCCGTATCCCGTTCCCGTTCCCGTATCCCGTTCCCGTATCCTGTTCCCGTATCCCGTTTCCGTATCCCGTTTCCGTATCCCGTTTCCGTATCCCGTTTCCGTATCCCGTTTCCGTATCCCGTTTCCGTATCCCGTTTCCGTATCCCGTTTCCGTATCCCGTATAACGTGCCCTATCCCGTTCCCGTATCCCGTTCCCGTACCCCATTACCGTATCCAGTATCCCGTTCCCGTATCCCGTTCCCGTATCCCGTTCCCGTATCCCGTTCCCGTATCCCGTTCCCGTATCCCGTTCCCGTATCCCGTTCCCGTTCCCGTATCCCGTTCCCGTATCCTGTTCCCGTATCCCGTTCCCGTATCCCGTTCCCGTATCCCGTTCCCGTTCCCGTATCCCGTCCCCGTATCCCGTTCCCGTATCCCGTTCCAGTATCCCGTTCCAGTATCCCGTTCCCGTATCCGGTATCCCGTATCTCGTATCCCTTATCCCGTATCCCGTTCCCGTATACCGTATCCCGTATACCGTCTCCCGTGTCCCGCTCCCTCTCCAGTTCCCGTTCCCGTTCCCGTTCACGTTCCCGTATCCCGTTTCCGTATCTCGTTTCCGCATCCCGTTCCCGTATCACGTTCCCGTATCACGTTCTTGTATCACGTTACCGTATCACGTTACCGTATCACATTCCCGTATCCCGTTCCCGTTCCCGTATCCCGTATCCCGTTCCCGTATCCCGTATCTCGTTCACCGTTTCCGTATCTCGTATCCCGTTCACGTATCCGATCCCGTATCCTTTATCCCGCTCCCGTATCCAGTTTCCGAATCCGCTTCCTGTTTCCCGTTCCCGTATCGCGTTCCGTATCCAGTTCCCGTATATTGTGTCCCGTGCTCGTATCGCGTTCCGTATCTAGTTCCCGTATATTGTGTCCCGTGCTCGTATCCCGTTCCCGTATCCCGTTCCCGTATCCCGTTCCCTTATCCCTTATCCCGTATTCCGTTCCCGTATCCCGTTCCCGTATCCCGTTCCCGTATCCCGTTCCCGTATCCCGTTCCCGTATCCCGTTACCGTATCCCGTTACCGTATCCCGTTCCCGTATCCCGTTCCCGTATCCTGTTCCCGTATCCCGTTGCCGTATCCCTTCCCGTATCTCGTTCCGTATCCCGTATCCCGTTCCCGTATCCCATTCCCGTATCCCGTTCCCGTATCCCGTTCCCGTATCCCGTTCCCGTATCCCGTCCCATTCACGTTTCCATATCCCGTTACCGTATCTTGTTCCCGTATCCCGTTCCCGTATCCCGTTCCCGTATCCCGTTCCCGTATCCCGTTCCCGTATCCCGTTCCCGTATCCCGTTCCCGTATCCCGTTCCCGTATCCCGTTCCCGTATCCCGTCCCATTCACGTTTCCATATCCCGTTACCGTATCTTGTTCCCGTATCCCGTTCCCGTATCCCGTTCCCGTATCCCGTTTCCGTCTCCCGATCCCGTATCCCGTTCCCGTTCCCGTATATCCCGTTCCCGTTTCCGTATCCCGTATCCCGTATCCCGTTTATCGTTCCCGTTCGCATATCCCGTATGTCGTTCCCGTATTCTGTTCCCGTATCCCG
The DNA here is from genome assembly GCA_036785665.1 of Chirona hameri. Taxonomy (NCBI): domain Eukaryota; kingdom Metazoa; phylum Arthropoda; class Thecostraca; order Balanomorpha; family Balanidae; genus Chirona; species Chirona hameri. The sequence continues at coordinate 30,545 of JAXIVJ010009147.1, forward strand.
TTCCTGTATCTCGTTACCGTAACCCGTTCTGGTATCCCGTTCCTGTATCCCGTTCCCGTATCCCGTTCCCGTATCCCGTTCCCGTATCCCGTTCCCGTATCCCGTTCCGGTATCTCGATCCCGTTCCCGTATCCCGTTTCCGTATCCCGTTCCCGTATTCCGATCCGGTATCTCGTTCCGGTATCCAGTTCCCGTATCCCGTTCCCGTATCCTGTTTCCGTATCCCGTTCCCGTATTCCGATCCGGTATCCCGTTCCGGTATCCCGTTCCGGTATCCCGTTCCGGTATCCCGTTCCGGTATCCCGTTCCGGTATCCCGTTCCCGTATCTCGTTCCTGTATCCTGTTACCGTATCCCATTCCCGTATCCCGTTCCCGTATCCCGTTACCGTATCCCGTTACCGTATCCCGTTACCGTATCCCGTTACCGTATCCCATTACCGTATCCCGTTACAGTATCCCGTTACCGTATCCCGTTTCCGTATCCCGTTTCCGTATCCCGTTTCCGTATTCCGTTTTCGTATCCCGTTTCCGTATCCCGTTTCCGTATCCCGTTTCCGTATCCCGATCCAGTATCCCGTTCCCGTATCCCGTTCCCGTATCTGGTTCCCGTATCCCGTGCCCGTATCCCGTTCCCGTATCCCGTTCCCGTATCCCGTTCCCGTATCCCGTTCCCGTATCCCGTTCCCGTATCCCGTTCCCTTATCCCGTTCCCGTATCCCGTTCCCGTATCCCGTTCCCGTATCCCGTTCCCGTATCCCGTTCCCGTATCCCGTTCCCGTATCACGTTACCATATCCCGTATCCCGTTCCCGTATCCCGTTCCCGTATCCCGTTCCCGTATTCCGTTCCCGTATCCCGTTCCCGTATCCCGTTCCCGTATCCCGTTCCCGTATCCCGTTCCCGTATCCCGTTCCCGTATCCCGTTCCCGTATCCCGTTCCCGTATCCCGTTCTGGTATCCCGTTCCCGTTTCCGTATCCCGTATCCCGTACCCCGTATCCCGTTTATCGTTCCCGTTCGCATATCCCGTATGTCGTTCCCGTATCCTGTTCCCGTATCCCGTTCCTGTATCCCGTTTCCGTATCCCGTTACCGTATCCCGTTTCCGTATCCCGTTTACGTATTCCGTGCCCGTATCCCGTTCCGGTATCCCGTTCCGGTATCCCGTTCCGTTATCCCGTTCCGTTATCCCGTTCCGTTATCCCGTTCCGGTATCCCGTTCCGGTATCCCGTTCCGGTATCACGTTCCGGTATCCCGTTCCGGTATCCCGTTCCTGTATCTAGTTCCCGTATCCCGTTCCCGTATCCCGTTCCCGTATCCCGTTCCCGTATACCGTTCCCGTATCCCGTTCCCGTATCCCGTTCCCTTATCCCGTTCCCGTATCCCGTTCCCTTATCCCGTGTCCGTATCCCGTTCCCTTATTCCGATCCGGTATCTTGTTCCGGTATCCCATTCCGTTATCCCGTTCCGGTATCCCGTTCCGGTATCCCGTTCCAGTATCCCGTTCCGGTATCCCGTTCCGGTATCCCGTTCCGGTATCCCGTTCCGTTATCCCGTTCCGGTATCCCGTTCCGTTATCCCGTTCCGGTATCCCGTTCCGGTATCCCGTTCCGGTATCCCGTTCCGGTATCCTGTTCCGGTATCCCGTTCCCGTATCCCGTTCCCGTATCCCGTTCCCGTATCCCGTTCCCGTATCCCGTTCCTGTATCCCGTTTCCATATCCCGTTACCGTATCTCGTTCATATGTCCCGTATCCCGTATATGGAAATTCCCGTATCCTGTTCCCGTATCCCGTTCCTGTATCCCGTTTCCGTATCCCGTTACCGTATCCCGTTTCCGTATCCCGTTTACGTATTCCGTGCCCGTATCCCGTTCCGGTATCCCGTTCCCGTAATACGTTCCCGTATCCCTTTCCCGTATATCCCGTTCCCGTTTCCGTATCCCGTATCCCGTATCCTGTATCCCGTTTATCGTTCCCGTTCGCATATCCCGTAAAACGTTTCCGTATCCTGTTCCCGTATCCCGTTCCTGTATCCCGTTTCCGTATCCCGTTTCCGTATCCCGTTTCCGTATCCCGTTTCCGTATCCCGTTTCCGTATTATGTTTCCGTATCCCGTTTCCGTATCCCGTTTCCATATTCCGTTTCCGTATCCCGTATCCGTATCTCGTTTCCGTATCCCGTTTCCGTATCCTGTTTCCGTATCCCGTTTTCGTATCCCGTTTCTGTATCCCGTTTCCGTATCACGTTTCCGTATCCCGTTTCCATATTCCGTTTCCGTATTCCGTTTCTGTATCCCGTTTCCGTATCCCGTTTCTGTATCCCGATCTAGTATCCCGTTCCCGTATCCCGTTCCCGTATCCCGTTCCCGTATCCCGTTCCAGTATCACGTTCCCGTATCCCGTTCCCGTTCCCGTATCCTGTTCCCGTATCCCGTTCCCGTATCACGTTCCCGTATCCCCTTCCCGTATCCCGTTCCCGTATCCCGTTCCCGTATCCCGTTCCCGTATCCCGTTCCCGTATCCCGTTCCCGTATCCCGTTCCCGTATCCCGTTCCCGTATCCCGTTCCCGTATCCCGTTCCCGTATCCCGTTCCCGTATCCCGTCCCATTCCCGTTTCCATATCCCGTTACCGTATCTTGTTCCCGTATCCCGTTCCCGTATCCCGTTCCCGTATCCCGTTTCCGTCTCCCGATCCCGTATCCCGTTCCCGTTCCCGTATATCCCGTTCCCGTTTCCGTATCCCGTATCCCGTATCCCGTTTATCGTTCCCGTTCGCATATCCCGTATGTCGTTCCCGTATTCTGTTCCCGTATCCCGTTCCTGTATCTCGTTACCGTAACCCGTTCTGGTATCCCGTTCCCGTATCCCGTTCCCGTATCCCGTTCCCGTATCCCGTTCCCGTATCCCGTTCCCGTATCCCGTTTCCGTATCCCGTTCCCGTATTCCGATCCGGTATCTCGTTCCGGTATCCAGTTCCCGTATCCCGTTCCCGTATCCTGTTTCCGTATCCCGTTCCCGTATTCCGATCCGGTATCCCGTTCCGGTATCCCGTTCCGGTATCCCGTTCCGGTATCCCGTTCCGGTATCCCGTTCCCGTATCCCGTTCCCGTATCCCGTTCCCGTATCCCGTATCCCGTTTCCATATCCCGTTACCGTATCTCGTCCCCGTATTCCGTTCCTGTATCCCGTTCCCGTTCCCGTATTCCGTTTCCATATCCCGTTCCCGTATCACATTCCTGTATTACATTCCCGTATCCCGTTCCCGTATTACGTACCCGTATCCCGTTCCCGTATCCCGTTCCAGTATCCCGTTCCCGTATCCCGTTCCCGTATCCCGTTCCCGTATCCCGTTCCAGTATCCCGTTCCCGTATCCCGTTCCCGTATCCCGTTCCCGTATCCCGTTCCCGTATCCCCTTCCCGTTTCCCGTTCCCGTATCCCGTTCCCGTATCCCGTTCCCGTATCCCGTTCCCGTATCCCGTTCCCGTATCCCGTTCCCGTATCCCGTTCCCGTATCCCGTTTACGTATTCCGTGCCCGTATCCCGTTCCGGTATCCCGTTCCGGTATCCCGTTCCGGTATCCCGTTCCGGTATCCCGTTCCGGTATCCCGTTCCGGTATCCCGTTCCGGTATCCCGTTCCGGTGTCCCGTTCCGGTATCCCGTTCCGTTATCCCGTTCCGGTATCCCGTTCCTGTATCCCGTTCCGGTATCCCGTTCCGGTATCCCGTTCCGGTATTCCGTTCCCGTATCTCGTTCCTGTATCCTGTTACCGTATCCCGTTCCCGTATCCCGTTCCCGTATCTCGTTACCGTATCCTGTTACCGTATCCCGTTACCGTATCCCGTTACAGTATCCCGTTACCGTATCCCGTTTCCGTATTCCGTTTCCGTATCCCGTTTCCGTATTCCGTTTTCGTATCCCGTTTCCGTATCCCGTTTCCGTATCCCGTTTCCGTATCCCGATCCAGTATCCCGATCCAGTATCCCGTTCCCGTATCCCGTTCTCGTATCTGGTTCCCGTATCCCGTGCCCGTATCCCGTTCCCGTATCCCGTTCCCGTATCCCGCTCCCGTATCCCGTTCCCGTATCCCGTATCCCGTTCCCGTATCCCGTTCCCGTATCCCGTTCCCGTATCCCGTTCCCGTATCCCGTTCCCGTATCCCGTCCCATTCCCGTTTCCATATCACGTTACCGTATCTTGTTCCCGTATCCTGTTCCTGTATCCCGTTCTCGTTCCCGTTCTGGTATCCCGTTTCCATATCACGTTACCATATCCCGTATCCCGTTCCCGTATCCCGTTCCCGTATCCCTTTCCCGTATCCCGTTCCCGTATCCCGTTCCCGTATCCCGTTCTCGTATCCCGTTCCCGTATCCCGTTCCTGTATCCCGTTCCCGTATCCCGTTCTGGAATCCCGTTCCCGTTTCCGTATCCCGTATCCCGTATCCCGTATCCCGTTTATCGTTCCCGTTCGCATATCCCTTATGTCGTTCCCGTATCCTGTTCCCGTATCCCGTTCCTGTATCCCGTTTCCGTATCCCGTTACCGTATCCCTTTTCCGTATCCCGTTTACGTATTCCGTGCCCGTATCCCGTTCCGGTATCCCGTTCCGGTATCCCGTTCCGTTATCCCGTTCCGTTATCCCGTTCCGTTATCCCGTTCCGTTATCCCGTTCCGGTATCCCGTTCCGGTATCACGTTCCGGTATCCCGTTCCGGTATCCCGTTCCTGTATCTAGTTCCCGTATCCCGTTCCCGTATCCCGTTCCCGTATCCCGTTCCCGTATCCCGTTCCCGTATCCCGTTCCCGTATCCCGTTCCCTTATCCCGTTCCCGTATCCCGTTCCCTTATCCCGTGTCCGTATCCCGTTCCCTTATTCCGATCCGGTATCTTGTTCCGGTATCCCATTCCGTTATCCCGTTCCGGTATCCCGTTCCGGTATCCCGTTCCAGTATCCCGTTCCGGTATCCCGTTCCGGTATCCCGTTCCGGTATCCCGTTCCGTTATCCCGTTCCGGTATCCCGTTCCGTTATCCCGTTCCGGTATCCCGTTCCGGTATCCCGTTCCGGTATCCCGTTCCGGTATCCTGTTCCGGTATCCCGTTCCCGTATCCCGTTCCCGTATCCCGTATCCCGTTTCCATATCCCGTTACCGTATCTCGTTCATATGTCCCGTATCCCGTATATGGAAATTCCCGTATCCTGTTCCCGTATCCCGTTCCTGTATCCCGTTTCCGTATCCCGTTACCGTATCCCGTTTCCGTATCCCGTTTACGTATTCCGTGCCCGTATCCCGTTCCGGTATCCCGTTCCCGTAATACGTTCCCGTATCCCTTTCCCGTATATCCCGTTCCCGTTTCCGTATCCCGTATCCCGTATCCTGTATCCCGTTTATCGTTCCCGTTCGCATATCCCGTAAAATGTTCCCGTATCCCGTTCCCGTATCCCGTTCCCGTATCCCGTTCCCGTATCCCGTTCCCGTTCCCGTATCCTGTTCCCGTATCCCGTTCCCGTATCACGTTCCCGTATCCCGTTCCCGTATCCCGTTCCCGTATCCCGTTCCCGTATCCCGTTCCCGTATCCCGTTCCCGTATCCCGTTCCCGTATCCCGTTCCCGTATCCCGTTCCCGTATCCCGTTCCCGTATCCCGTTCCCGTATCCCGTCCCATTCCCGTTTCCATATCCCGTTACCGTATCTTGTTCCCGTATCCCGTTCCCGTATCCCGTTCCCGTATCCCGTTTCCGTCTCCCGATCCCGTATCCCGTTCCCGTTCCCGTATATCCCGTTCCCGTTTCCGTATCCCGTATCCCGTATCCCGTTTATCGTTCCCGTTCGCATATCCCGTATGTCGTTCCCGTATTCTGTTCCCGTATCCCGTTCCTGTATCTCGTTACCGTAACCCGTTCTGGTATCCCGTTCCCGTATCCCGTTCCCGTATCCCGTTCCCGTATCCCGTTCCCGTATCCCGTTCCCGTATCCCGTTTCCGTATCCCGTTCCCGTATTCCGATCCGGTATCTCGTTCCGGTATCCAGTTCCCGTATCCCGTTCCCGTATCCTGTTTCCGTATCCCGTTCCCGTATTCCGATCCGGTATCCCGTTCCGGTATCCCGTTCCGGTATCCCGTTCCGGTATCCCGTTCCGGTATCCCGTTCCCGTATCCCGTTCCCGTATCCCGTTCCCGTATCCCGTATCCCGTTTCCATATCCCGTTACCGTATCTCGTCCCCGTATTCCGTTCCTGTATCCCGTTCCCGTTCCCGTATTCCGTTTCCATATTCCGTTTTCGTATCCCGTTTCCGTATCCCGTTTCCTTATCCCGTTTCCGTATCCCGTTCCCGTATCCCGTTCCCGTATCCCGTTCCCGTATCCCGTTCCCGTATCCCGTTCCCATATCCCGTTCCCGTATCCCGTTCCCGTATCCCGTTCCCGTATCCCGTTCCCGTATCCCGTTCCCGTATCCCGTTCCCGTATCCCGTCCCATTCCCGTTTCCATATCACGTTACCGTATCTTGTTCCCGTATCCTGTTCCTGTATCCCGTTCTCGTTCCCGTTCTCGTATCCCGTTTCCATATCACGTTACCATATCCCGTATCCCGTTCCCGTATCCCGTTCCCGTATCCCGTTCCCGTATCCCGTTCCCGTATCCCGTTCCCGTATCCCGTTCCCGTATCCCGTTCCCGTATCCCGTTCCCGTATCCCGTTCCCGTATCCCGTTCCCGTATCCCGTTCCCGTTTCCGTATCCCGTATCCCGTATCCCGTTTATCGTTCCCGTTCGCATATCCCGTATGTCGTTCCCGTATCCTGTTCCCGTATCCCGTTCCTGTATCCCGTTTCCGTATCCCGTTACCGTATCCCGTTTTCGTATCCCGTTTTCGTATCCCGTTTACGTATTCCGTGCCCGTATCCCGTTCCGGTATCCCGTTCCGGTATCCCGTTCCGGTATCCCGTTCCGTTATCCCGTTCCGTTATCCCGTTCCGGTATCCCGTTCCGGTATCCCGTTCCGGTATCACGTTCCGGTATCCCGTTCCGGTATCCCGTTCCTGTATCTAGTTCCCGTATCCCGTTCCCGTATCCCGTTCCCGTATACCGTTCCCGTATCCCGTTCCCGTATCCCGTTCCCATATCCCGTTCCCGTATCCCGTTCCCTTATCCCGTGTCCGTATCCCGTTCCCTTATTCCGATCCGGTATCTTGTTCCGGTATCCCATTCCGTTATCCCGTTCCGGTATCCCGTTCCGGTATCCCGTTCCAGTATCCCGTTCCGGTATCCCGTTCCGGTATCCCGTTCCGATATCCCGTTCCGTTATCCCGTTCCGGTATCCCGTTCCGTTATCCCCTTCCGGTATCCCGTTCCGGTATCCCGTTCCGGTATCCTGTTCCGGTATCCCGTTCCCGTATCCCGTTCCCGTATCCCGTATCCCGTTTCCATATCCCGTTACCGTATCTCGTTCATATGTCCCGTATCCCGTATATGGAAATTCCCGTATCCTGTTCCCGTATCCCGTTCCTGTATCCCGTTTCCGTATCCCGTTACCGTATCCCGTTTCCGTATCCCGTTTACGTATTCCGTGCCCGTATCCCGTTCCGGGATCCCGTTCCCGTAATACGTTCCCGTATCCCTTTCCCGTATATCCCGTTCCCGTTTCCGTATCCCGTATCCCGTATCCTGTATCCCGTTTATCGTTCCCGTTCGCATATCCCGTAAAACGTTCCCGTATCCTGTTCCCGTATCCCGTTCCTGTATCCCGTTTCCGTATCCCGTTTCCGTATCCCGTTTCCGTATCCCGTTTCCGTATCCCGTTTCCGTATTATGTTTCCGTATCCCGTTTCCGTATCCCGTTTCCATATCCCGTTTCCGTATCCCGTATCCGTATATCGTTTCCGTATCCCGTTTCCGTATCCTGTTTCCGTATCCCGTTCCCGTATCCTGTTCCTGTATCCTGTTCCGGTATCCCGTTCCCGTATCCCGTTCCCGTATCCCGTTCCCGTATCCCGTATACCTTAATCAGCTCCCGTATCCAGTTCCCGTATACAGTTCCCGCATCCCGTATCTCGTATCCCGTTCCCGTATCCCGTTCCCGTATCCCGTTTCCGTATCCCGTTTCCGTATCCCGTTTCCGTATCCCGTTTCCGTATCCCGTTTCCGTATCCCGTTTCCGTATCCCGTTTCCGTATCCCGTTTCCGTATCCCGTTTCCGTATCCCGTGTCCGTATCCCGTATAACGTGCCCTATCCCGTTCCCCTATCCCGTTCCCGTACCCTATTACCGTATCCAGTATCCCGTTCCCGTATCCCGTTCCCGTATCCCGTTCCCGTATCCCGTTCCCGTATCCCGTTCCCGTATCCCTTTCCGTATCCCGTTCCCGTATCTCGTATCCCGTTCCCGTATCCCGTTTCCGTATTCCGTTTCCGTATTCCGTTTCCGTATACCATTTCCGTATCCCGTTCCCGTATCCCGTTCCCGTATCCCGTTCCCGTATCCCGTTCCCGTATCCCGTTCCCGTATCCCGTTCCCGTATCCCGTTCCCGTATCCCGTTCCCGTATCCCGTTCCCGTATCCCGTTCCCGTATCCCGTTTTCGTATCCCGTTTCCGTATCCCGTTTCCGTATCCCGTTTCCGTATCCCGTTTCCGTATCCCGTTTCCGTATCCCGTTTCCGTATCCCGTTTCCGTATCCCGTTTCCGTATCCCGTATAACGTGCCCTATCCCGTTCCCGTATCCCGTTCCCGTACCCTATTACCGTATCCAGTATCCCGTTCCCGTATCCCGTTCCCGTATCCCGTTCCCGTATCCCGTTCCCGTATCCCGTTCCCGTATCCCGTTCCCGTATCCCGTTCCCGTTCCCGTATCCCGTTCCCGTATCCTGTTCCCGTATCCCGTTCCCGTATCCCGTTCCCGTATCCCGTTCCCGTATCCCGTTCCCGTATCCCGTTCCCGTTCCCGTATCCCGTCCCCGTATCCCGTTCCCGTATCCCGTTCCAGTATCCCGTTCCAGCATCCCGTTCCCGTATCCGGTATCCCGTATCTCGTATCCCTTATCCCGTATCCCGTTCCCGTATACCGTATCCCGTATACCGTCTCCCGTGTCCCGCTCCCTCTCCAGTTCCCGTTCCCGTTCCCGTTCACGTTCCCGTATCCCGTTTCCGTATCTCGTTTCCGCATCCCGTTCCCGTATCACGTTCCCGTATCACGTTCTTGTATCACGTTACCGTATCACGTTACCGTATCACGTTACCGTATCACGTTCCCGTATCCCGTTCCCGTTACCGTATCCCGTATCCCGTTCCCGTATCCCGTATCTCGTTCACCGTTTCCGTATCTCGTATCCCGTTCACGTATCCGATCCCGTATCCTTTATCCCGCTCCCGTATCCAGTTTCCGAATCCGCTTCCTGTTTCCCGTTCCCGTATCGCGTTCCGTATCCAGTTCCCGTATATTGTGTCCCGTGCTCGTATCGCGTTCCGTATCTAGTTCCCGTATATTGTGTCCCGTGCTCGTATCCCGTTCCCGTATCCCGTTCCCGTATCCCGTTCCCTTATCCCGTTCCCGTATTCCGTTCCCGTATCCCGTTCCCGTATCCCGTTCCCGTATCCCGTTCCCGTATCCCGTTCCCGTATCCCGTTCCCGTATCCCGTTCCCGTATCCCGTTCCCGTATCCTGTTCCCGTATCCTGTTCCCGTATCCCGTTGCCGTATCCCTTCCCGTATCTCGTTCCGTATCCCGTATCCCGTTCCCGTATCCCATTCCCGTATCCGGTATCCCGTATCCCGTTCCCGTTTCCGTATCCCGTTCCCGTATCCCGTTCCCATATCCCGTTCCCATATCCCGTTCCCGTATCCCGTTCCCGTATGACGTTCCCGTATCCCGTTCCCGTATCCCCTTCCCGTATCCCGTTCCCGTATGCCGTTCCCGTATCCCGTTCCTGTATCCCGTTTCCGTATCCCGTTCCTGTATGCCGTTCCCGTATCCCGTTCCCGTATCCCGTTCCCGTATCCCGTTCCCGTATCCCGTTCCTGTATCCCGTTCCCGTATCCCGTTCCCGTATCCCGTTCCCGTATCCCGTTCCCGTATCCCGTTCCCGTATCCCGTTCCCGTATCCTGTTCCCAGATCCAGTTCCCATATCCCGTTCCCGTATCTCGTATCCCGTTCCCGTATCCCGTTCCCGTATCCCGTTCCCGTATCCCGTTCCCGTATCCCGTTCCCGTATCATGTTCCCGTATCCCGTTCCCGTATCCCGTTCCCGTATCCCCTTCCCGTATCCCGTTCCCGTATCCCGTTCCCGTATCCCGTTCCCGTATCCCGTTCCCGTATCCCGTTCCCGTATCCCGTTCCCGTATCCCGTTCCCGTATCCCGTTCCCGTATCCCGTTCCCGTATCCCGTTCCCGTATCCCGTCCCATTCACGTTTCCATATCCCGTTACCGTATCTTGTTCCCATATCCCGTTCCCGTATCCCGTTCCCGTATCCCGTTTCCGTCTCCCGATCCCGTATCCCGTTCCCGTTCCCGTATATCCCGTTCCCGTTTCCGTATCCCGTATCCCGTATCCCGTTTATCGTTCCCGTTCGCATATCCCGTATGTCGTTCCCGTATTCTGTTCCCGTATCCCGTTCCTGTATCTCGTTACCGTAACCCGTTCTGGTATCCCGTTCCCGTATCCCGTTCCCGTATCCCGTTCCCGTATCCCGTTCCCGTATCCCGTTCCCGTATCCCGTTCCCGTATCTCGTTCCCGTATCCCGTTCCCGTATCCCGTTTCCGTATCCCGTTCCCGTATTCCGATCCGGTATCTCGTTCCGGTATCCAGTTCCCGTATCCCGTTCCCGTATCCTGTTTCCGTATCCCGTTCCCGTATTCCGATCCGGTATCCCGTTCCGGTATCCCGTTCCGGTATCCCGTTCCGGTATCCCGTTCCGGTATCCCGTTCCGGTATCCCGTTCCCGTATCCCGTTCCCGTATCTCGTTCCCGTATCCCGTATCCCGTTTCCATATCCCGTTACCGTATCTCGTTCCTTTATTCCGTTCCTGTATCCCGTTCCCGTTCCCGTATTCCGTTTCCATATCCCGTTCCCGTATCACATTCCTGTATTACATTCCCGTATCCCGTTCCCGTATTACGTACCCGTATCCCGTTCCCGTATCCCGTTCCCGTATCCCGTTCCCGTATCCCGTTCCCGTATCCCGTTTCCGTATCCCGTTTACGTATTCCTTGCCCGTATCCCGTTCCGGTATCCCGTTCCGGTATCCCGTTCCGGTATCCCGTTCCGGTATCCCGTTCCGTTATCCCGTTCCGGTATCCCGTTCCGGTATCCCGTTCCCGTATCTCGTTCCTGTATCCTGTTACCGTATCCCGTTCCCGTATCCCGTTCCCGTATCTCGTTACCGTATCCCGTTACCGTATCCCGTTACCGTATCCCGTTACCGTATCCCGTTACAGTATCCCGTTACCGTATCCCGTTTCCGTATTCCGTTTCCGTATCCCGTTTCCGTATTCCGTGTTCGTATCCCGTTTCCGTATCCCGTTTCCGTATCCCGTTTCCGTATCCCGATCCTGTATCCCGATCCAGTATCCCGTTCCCGTATCCCGTTCCCGTATCTGGTTCCCGTATCCCGTGCCCGTATCCCGTTCCCGTATCCCGTTCCCGTATCCCGTTCCCGTATCCCGTTCCCGTATCCCGCATCCCGTTCCCGTATCCCGTTCCCGTATCCCGTTCCCGTATCCCGTTCCCGTATCCCGTTCCCGTATCCCGTTCCCGTATCCCGTCCCATTCCCGTTTCCATATCACGTTACCGTATCTTGTTCCCGTATCCTGTTCCTGTATCCCGTTATCGTTCCCGTTCTCGTATCCCGTTTCCATATCACGTTACCATATCCCGTATCCCGTTCCCGTATCCCGTTCCCGTATCCCGTTCCCGTATCCCGTTCCCGTATCCCGTTCCCGTATCCCGTTCCCGTATCCCGTTCTCGTATCCCGTTCCCGTATCCCGTTCCCGTATCCCCTTCCCGTATCCCGTTCTGGTATCCCGTTCCCGTTTCCGTATCCCGTATCCCGTATCCCGTATCCCGTTTATCGTTCCCGTTCGCATATCCCTTATGTCGTTCCCGTATCCTGTTCCCGTATCCCGTTCCTGTATCCCGTTTCCGTATCCCGTTACCGTATCCCGTTTCCGTATCCCGTTTACGTATTCCGTGCCCGTATCCCGTTCCGGTATCCCGTTCCGGTATCCCGTTCCGTTATCCCGTTCCGTTATCCCGTTCCGTTATCCCGTTCCGTTATCCCGTTCCGTTATCCCGTTCCGGTATCCCGTTCCGGTATCACGTTCCGGTATCACGTTCCGGTATCCCGTTCCGGTATCCCGTTCCTGAATCTAGTTCCCGTATCCCGTTCCCGTATCCCGTTCCCGTATCCCGTTCCCGTATCCCGTTCCCGTATCCCGTTCCCGTATCCCGTTCCCGTATCCCGTTCCCGTATCCCGTTCCCGTATCCCGTTCCCGTATCCCGTTCCCGTATCCCGTTCCCGTATCCCGTTCCCTTATCCCGTGTCCGTATCCCGTTCCCGTATTCCGATCCGGTATCTTGTTCCGGTATCCCATTCCGTTATCCCGTTCCGGTATCCCGTTCCGGTATCCCGTTCCAGTATCCCGTTCCGGTATCCCGTTCCGGTATCCCGTTCCGGTATCCCGTTCCGGTATCCCGTTCCGTTATCCCGTTCCGGTATCCCGTTCCGTTATCCCGTTCCGGTATCCCGTTCCGGTATCCCGTTCCGGTATCCCGTTCCGGTATCCCGTTCCGGTATCCCGTTCCGTTATCCCGTTCCGTTATCCAGTTCCGGTATCCCGTTCCGGTATCCCGTTCCGGTATCCCGTTCCGGTATCCCGTTCCGGTATCCCGTTCCCGTATCTCGTTCCTGTATCCTGTTACCGTATCCCGTTCCCGTATCCCGTTCCCGTATCCCGTTACCGTATCCCGTTACTGTATCCCGTTACCGTATCCCGTTACCGTATCCCATTACCGTATCCCGTTACAGTATCCCGTTACCGTATCCCGTTTCCGTATCCCGTTTCCGTATCCCGTTTCCGTATTCCGTTTTCGTATCCCGTTTCCGTATCCCGTTTCCGTATCCCGTTTCCGTATCCCGTTTCCGTATCCCGATCCAGTATCCCGTTCCCGTATCCCGTTCCCGTATCTGGTTCCCGTATCCCGTGCCCGTATCCCGTTCCCGTATCCCGTTCCCGTATCCCGTTCCCTATCCCGTTCCCGTATCCCGTTCCCGTATCCCGTTCCCGTATCCCGTTCCCGTATCCCGTTCCCGTATCCCGTTCCCGTATCCCATTCCCGTATCCCGTTCTGGTATCCCGTTCCCGTTTCCGTATCCCGTATCCCGTATCCCGTATCCCGTTTATCGTTCCCGTTCGCATATCCCGTATGTCGTTCCCGTATCCTGTTCCCGTATCCCGTTCCTGTATCCCGTTTCCGTATCCCGTTACCGTATCCCGTTTCCGTATCCCGTTTACGTATTCCGTGCCCGTATCCCGTTCCGGTATCCCGTTCCGGTATCCCGTTCCGTTATCCCGTTCCGTTATCCCGTTCCGTTATCCCGTTCCGGTATCCCGTTCCGGTATCCCGTTCCGGTATCACGTTCCGGTATCCCGTTCCGGTATCCCGTTCCTGTATCTAGTTCCCGTATCCCGTTCCCGTATCCCGTTCCCGTATCCCGTTCCCGTATCCCGTTCCCGTATACCGTTCCCGTATCCCGTTCCCGTATCCCGTTCCCTTATCCCGTTCCCGTATCCCGTTCCCTTATCCCGTGTCCGTATCCCGTTCCCTTATTCCGATCTGGTATCTTGTTCCGGTATCCCATTCCGTTATCCCGTTCCGGTATCCCGTTCCGGTATCCCGTTCCGGTATCCCGTTCCAGTATCCCGTTCCGGTATCCCGTTCCGGTATCCCGTTCCGTTATCCCGTTCCGTTATCCCGTTCCGGTATCCCGTTCCGGTATCCCGTTCCGGTATCCCGTTCCGGTATCCTGTTCCGGTATCCCGTTCCCGTATCCCGTTCCCGTATCCCGTATCCCGTTTCCATATCCCGTTACCGTATCTCGTTCATATGTCCCGTATCCCGTATATGGAAATTCCCGTATCCTGTTCCCGTATCCCGTTCCTGTATCCCGTTTCCGTATCCCGTTACCGTATCCCGTTTCCGTATCCCGTTTACGTATTCCGTGCCCGTATCCCGTTCCGGTATCCCGTTCCCGTAATACGTTCCCGTATCCCTTTCCCGTATATCCCGTTCCCGTTTCCGTATCCCGTATCCCGTATCCTGTATCCCGTTTATCGTTCCCGTTCGCATATCCCGTAAAACGTTCCCGTATCCTGTTCCCGTATCCCGTTCCTGTATCCCGTTTCCGTATCCCGTTTCCGTATCCCGTTTCCGTATCCCGTTTCCGTATTATGTTTCCGTATCCCGTTTCCGTATCCCGTTTCCATATCCCGTTTCCGTATCCCGTATCCGTATCTCGTTTCCGTATCCCGTTTCCGTATCCTGTTTCCGTATCCCGTTTTCGTATCCCGTTTCTGTATCCCGTTTCCGTATCCCGTTTCCGTATCCCGTTTCCATATTCCGTTTCCGTATTCCGTTTCCGTATCCCGTTTCCGTATCCCGTTTCTGTATCCCGATCTAGTATCCCGTTCCCGTATCCCGTTCCCGTATCCCGTTCCCGTATCCGGTTCCCGTATCCCGTGCCCGTATCCCGTTCCCGTATCCCGTTCCCGTATCCCGTTCCCGTATCCCGTTCCCTTATCCCGTCCCATTCCCGTTTCCATATCACGTTACCGTATCTTGTTCCCGTATCCTGTTCCTGTATCCCGTTATCGTTCCCGTTCTCGTATCCCGTTTCCATATCACGTTACCATATCCCGTATCCCGTTCCCGTATCCCGTTCCCGTATCCCGTTCCCGTATCCCGTTCCCGTATCCCGTTCCCGTATCCCGTTCTCGTATCCCGTTCCCGTATCCCGTTCCCGTATCCCGTTCCCGTATCCCGTTCTGGTATCCCGTTCCCGTTTCCGTATCCCGTATCCCGTATCCCGTATCCCGTTTATCGTTCCCGTTCGCATATCCCTTATGTCGTTCCCGTATCCTGTTCCCGTATCCCGTTCCTGTATCCCGTTTCCGTATCCCGTTACCGTATCCCGTTTCCGTATCCCGTTTACGTATTCCGTGCCCGTATCCCGTTCCGGTATCCCGTTCCGGTATCCCGTTCCGTTATCCCGTTCCGTTATCCCGTTCCGTTATCCCGTTCCGGTATCCCGTTCCGGTATCACGTTCCGGTATCACGTTCCGGTATCCCGTTCCGGTATCCCGTTCCTGTATCTAGTTCCCGTATCCCGTTCCCGTATCCCGTTCCCGTATCCCGTTCCCGTATCCCGTTCCCGTATCCCGTTCCCGTATCCCGTTCCCGTATCCCGTTCCCGTATCCCGTTCCCGTATCCCGTTCCCGTATCCCGTTCCCGTATCCCGTTCCCGTATCCCGTTCCCTTATCCCGTGTCCGTATCCCGTTCCCGTATTCCGATCCGGTATCTTGTTCCGGTATCCCATTCCGTTATCCCGTTCCGGTATCCCGTTCCGGTATCCCGTTCCAGTATCCCGTTCCGGTATCCCGTTCCGGTATCCCGTTCCGGTATCCCGTTCCGGTATCCCGTTCCGTTATCCCGTTCCGGTATCCCGTTCCGTTATCCCGTTCCGGTATCCCGTTCCGGTATCCCGTTCCGGTATTCCGTTCCGGTATCCCGTTCCGGTATCCCGTTCCGGTATCCCGTTCCGTTATCCCGTTCCGTTATCCCGTTCCGGTATCCAGTTCCGGTATCCCGTTCCGGTATCCCGTTCCGGTATCCCGTTCCGGTATCCCGTTCCCGTATCTCGTTCCTGTATCCTGTTACCGTATCCCGTTCCCGTATCCCGTTCCCGTATCCCGTTACCGTATCCCGTTACCGTATCCCGTTACCGTATCCCGTTACCGTATCCCATTACCGTATCCCGTTACAGTATCCCGTTACCGTATCCCGTTTCCGTATCCCGTTTCCGTATCCCGTTTCCGTATTCCGTTTTCGTATCCCGTTTCCGTATCCCGTTTCCGTATCCCGTTTCCGTATCCCGATCCAGTATCCCGTTCCCGTATCCCGTTCCCGTATCTGGTTCCCGTATCCCGTGCCCGTATCCTGTTCCCGTATCCCGTTCCCGTATCCCGTTCCCGTATCCCGTTCCCGTATCCCGTTCCCGTATCCCGTTCCCGTATCCCGTTCCCGTATCCCGTTCCCTTATCCCGTTCCCGTATCCCGTTCCCGTATCCCGTTCCCGTATCCCGTTCCCGTATCACGTTACCATATCCCGTATCCCGTTCCCGTATCCCGTTCCCGTATCCCGTTCCCGTATCCCGTTCCCGTATCCCGTTCCCGTATCCCGTTCCCGTATCCCGTTCCCGTATCCCGTTCCCGTATCCCGTTCTGGTATCCCGTTCCCGTTTCCGTATCCCGTATCCCGTATCCCGTATCCCGTTTATCGTTCCCGTTCGCATATCCCGTATGTCGTTCCCGTATCCTCTTCCCGTATCCCGTTCCTGTATCCCGTTTCCGTATCCCGTTACCGTATCCCGTTTCCGTATCCCGTTTACGTATTCCGTGCCCGTATCCCGTTCCGGTATCCCGTTCCGGTATCCCGTTCCGGTATCCCGTTCCGTTATCCCGTTCCGTTATCCCGTTCCGTTATCCCGTTCCGGTATCCCGTTCCGGTATCCCGTTCCGGTATCACGTTCCGGTATCCCGTTCCGGTATCCCGTTCCTGTATCTAGTTCCCGTATCCCGTTCCCGTATCCCGTCCCCGTATCCCGTTCCCGTATACCGTTCCCGTATCCCGTTCCCGTATCCCGTTCCCTTATCCCGTTCCCGTATCCCGTTCCCTTATCCCGTGTCCGTATCCCGTTCCCTTATTCCGATCCGGTATCTTGTTCCGGTATCCCATTCCGTTATCCCGTTCCGGTATCCCGTTCCGGTATCCCGTTCCAGTATCCCGTTCCGGTATCCCGTTCCGGTATCCCGTTCCGGTATCCCGTTCCGTTATCCCGTTCCGGTATCCCGTTCCGTTATCCCGTTCCGGTATCCCGTTCCGGTATCCCGTTCCGGTATCCCGTTCCGGTATCCCGTTCCGGTATCCTGTTCCGGTATCCCGTTCCCGTATCCCGTTCCCGTATCCCGTATCCCGTTTCCATATCCCGTTACCGTATCTCGTTCATATGTCCCGTATCCCGTATATGGAAATTCCCGTATCCTGTTCCCGTATCCCGTTCCTGTATCCCGTTTCCGTATCCCGTTACCGTATCCCGTTTCCGTATCCCGTTTACGTATTCCGTGCCCGTATCCCGTTCCGGTATCCCGTTCCCGTAATACGTTCCCGTATCCCTTTCCCGTATATCCCGTTCCCGTTTCCGTATCCCGTATCCCGTATCCTGTATCCCGTTTATCGTTCCCGTTCGCATATCCCGTAAAACGTTCCCGTATCCTGTTCCCGTATCCCGTTCCTGTATCCCGTTTCCGTATCCCGTTTCCGTATCCCGTTTCCGTATCCCGTTTCCGTATTATGTTTCCGTATCCCGTTTCCGTATCCCGTTTCCATATCCCGTTTCCGTATCCCGTATCCGTATCTCGTTTCCGTATCCCGTTTCCGTATCCTGTTTCCGTATCCCGTTTTCGTATCCCGTTTCTGTATCCCGTTTCCGTATCCCGTTTCCGTATCCCGTTTCCATATTCCGTTTCCGTATTCCGTTTCCGTATCCCGTTTCCGTATCCCGTTTCCGTATCCCGATCTAGTATCCCGTTCCCGTATCCTGTTCCCGTATCCCGTTCCCGTATCCGGTTCCCGTATCCCGTGCCCGTATCCCGTTCCCGTATCCCGTTCCCGTATCCTGTTCCCGTATCCCGTTCCCGTATCCCGTTCCCGTATCCCGTTTCCGTATCCCGTTTCCGTATCCCGTTACCGTATCCCGTTACCGTATCCCGTTACCGTATCCCGTTACCGTATCCCGTTACCGTATCCCGTTACCGTATCCCGTTACCGTATCCCGTTACCGTATCCCGTTACCGTATCCCGTTACCGTATCCCGTTACCGTATCCCGTTCTGATATCCCGTTCCCGTATCCCGTTCCCGTATCCCGTTCCCGTATCCCGTTCCCGTATCCCGTTCCCGTATCCCGTTCCGTATCCCGTTCCCGTATCCCGTTCCCGTATCCCGTTCCCGTATCCCGTTCCCGTATCCTGTTCCCGTATCCCGTTCCCGTATCCCGTTCCCGTATCCCGTTCCCGTATCCCGTTCCCGTATCCCGTTCCCGTATCGCGTTCCCGTATCCCGTCCCCGTATCCCGTCCCATTCCCGTTTCCATATCCCGTTACCGTATCTTGTTCCCGTATCCTGTTCCTGTATCCCGTTCTCGTTCCCGTTCCCGTATCACGTTACCGTATCACGTTACCGTATCACGTTACCGTATCACGTTCCCGTATCACGTTCCCGTATCTCGTTCCCGTATCCCGTTGCCGTATCCCGTTCCCGTATCCCGTATCCCGTATCCCGTATCCCGTATCCCGTTCCCGTCTCCCGTTCTCGTATCCCGTTTCCGTTCCCTTTTCCGTATCCCGTTTCTCGTACACCTTTCCGGCATCTCCTTACCATATCTAGTATCCCGTATCCCGTATCCCGTTTCCCGTTTCCGTATCCCGTATCCCGTTTCCGTATCCCGCTCCCGTATTTCATTCCCGTATCTCGTACACCGTTCCGATATCTTCTTACCATATCTAGTTACTGTATCTCATTCCCGTATCCTGTTCCCGTATCTCGTTCCAGCATCCCTTTCTCGTACCCAGTTTCCGTATCTTGTTGCCGTATTTCGTTCCCATATCTTCTTACCGGATCTCTTTCCCGTGTGACATCCTTTGCCAAAACATTTTAGCGGTTTACATGACTGAAATATGTCAACCGGCTTCAACAAAATCTCCCCGGGAGGGAGGTGCTACGTCAGCTAGTCATGCGCTCATTGATGAATTTGACTGCAGCACTGTCAGTCTTGGGCAAGCTTAAGCGATGCTATTTTATTCGCCGAAATTATTTCGCAACGTTAGCGTTGGTAATCGTTTACGTTTGATTTCAGCATACGTTACCTATGAGCGATTTACAGAATATTTTGGGTGGATATAGGTCAGCAAGAACAGCGCTATCCGTGTGTGTAAATTTGCCGGACAAGTGTGTCGTATGTTGTGCGCCTGATACGATACTTTCAAAGATACTACGGATCGAAGTTCTCTTTCAATACATTGATGCGGTAATTCACCCGCGAGTTACTGGGGGGGGGCTATATTTTGCCCCCCTCCCGTTATTTTACAATTACTCCTAAACGAACACCGGTATCGTCACCAAACTTGCAGTACCTTCTCTCACATCAATGCTACACATGTTGGCAAACGGAAAAGTATGAGGCTCTGATAGGTCAACCGGGAATGACGTCAGAGTGACGTCAAGTTCTTCGGTTTTTGTTGCAAAATAATGGTTTGCGTAAAACGCTTTCAAAGGTACGATATTTGAGATACACTAAATTGTTTTAAATCAAATTACTGACAATAGACCGGGCTATCAAACTGACATCTTTGATTTTTGATTTTTCTTGAAATTCAAATTTTTGAGAAATCCAAATACGTTTTTTATTTTTTAAACAAAATTTTCAAGAAAAAAGAAGAATTATCCAAAAACCGGAAAACATGTGATCGAGACGTATGCGGTGAATATATGTACCAAATTTAAAGTCGATATCTTTAAAAATGACCGGGTTATGACCTTTAGATGACAAAAATCGACCACTTCTCACAGCATTACTATGCATAAAAAACGCATTTCCATTTTTGCTTTTTACTTCTATTTATATGGAACGGACAATGTTCTAAGGTCATTTTTCGCGTTCTAGACGAAAAACAAACCCATACACATGTGTTACAACGCCTAATGACCGTAATCTGCAGTTTGACCTCGTGACCTCGGATGACCTTGACCTACCCCAAGGTCATAAACAGCTTAGAAAGATACTTAGAAGTGTCAGACACACGAATCATACCGATGTATCGACAGTTTATGCGTTTAATATCGCAATTTTGCGCGGCAATTCCATCCATCAAGACCTTTTGACACAAACATTTGTACTTGTCAAACATTTTGTACTTGACCTGACCTGTGACGTAATCGGTGACCCCGATGTCAACAATACTATGTTTCCCTCGATAAATTTCCCAGGGCTATCGAATTCCGTTTGAATTTTTACATTCGGTCCAGTAGTTCCGGAGATCAGAGGGGGGGCAAAAAATAGCCCCCCCCCCCCCCCCCCCAGTAAGTCGCATTATGAAATATACCCCAGTAACTCGCGGGTTAAAGGAAATAGTTCACCTTCGGGAAATTTTTCAGAACACGATTTTATTATATTTTTTAATACAGTTTTTTATTTTCTTCAAAAATGGTCCTACATCGCGCCAATTCAGGACAGAACGTCGTAAATTATTAATGTTATGGTGTGCATTATTGGTCTGCGCATGCTCCATGGCAGTGCAGGCCGAAGATGTTTTCGAATGCAGGCCAAAGATGTTTTCGCCGATATTTTGTTTAAAACCCTTTGTAATCGTGTGTGGTAGCATTACAAAATATACACGCACTATAAATGACTCATAAATGACACGCACTATAAATGACTCATGATAATATGTTAGCGGAATATTAGTCACTCGCCAGTGCTCGCGGATTAGAGGTGCCACCTTTCTACCCGCTTACCCACGAGACGTGGGTAGTTACTACCCACGTGGGTAGTTGTGGGTAGCACAAGCAATCATTTGGCTGAAGTGGGTAGGTAGTTGGCGGGTAGCAAAACTTTCAACTTTTCAAAAAAGGAAAGTTTTAAACCTTATTTCAGTGACTGCGCTTTCATTTCAGCAATATCATTCAAGTTTATTGTATGAATTTACACAATTTAAAGGTTTTTGCTTTAATTTTCTTCAATCCCAAAATAGTACAATTTATGTTGAGGGTAGTTGTGGGTAGTTGACAGCTTATTTCAGCACGTGGGTAGTGGTGGGTAGTTGAACAGTGTTTGCGGCGCGGCGCGGGTAGTCTCAGGCCTGAAAAGTGGCAGCTCTATCGCGGATCTTGGCAGGTTTGTAGACCCAGGGTAATAGAACAACGGGTAGAACAATAAGGAATGTAACGCCCAAATGAATTAGACAAGATATAATTTTTATCGTAATTGTTTTGTCTATTATAAATTAAAGGTATTGTTCGCTATCAATAACTTCTATTTCCATAGATTACATCTTTATTTATTGAATTAAACGCCAGCAAATATACGAAGTAGTAGTCAAAGTAGTGTAATTGCAGTACATGTAGTAGCATTTGGAAGCGATCATATTACATTCTACTACGAAGTAGTAGTCGAAGTAGTGTAAATTTCAGTACCGTAGTAGCATTTGGAAGCGATCAGCGGTCGTTCCGACATTTTTTAACCCCCAAGCCCATTGAACCCCTTTACGCCCGGAATATCGAAAAATGATACATAACAACGTTGTAGCTAAGACTTGTAGCTATCTGTTCCAGAAGTCAGAATTTAAAATATGTATCATAGGTTACGAGCCAACCTTGTCTCAAAATAATCGATTTAACTTGGGAACCCTATGGTGTAGTAGGTTGT